>CAUYQV010093349.1:0-46864 GCA_963574575.1 Galagoides demidoff | reverse complement strand
CAAATGATATGAAAGTTATGTTAACCAGCTTGATGAAGGTGTTTCAAATTGTATATGAAACAGCACAATGTACCCCATGTTTGCATCAATGTACACAGAAATCAATTAATAAAAAAAAAAAAAGACTGTACTGGTGGGCTGTTTTGAGAACAGAGTTAATTCAGACCCTAGGAGACTTCCAAGAAGCAGCTGATATTCCTCAAAGTTGGGGATAAAACCTAGAGGCTGTGCTTTCTACAGTGCCTGCAGCCTTTAGGATGAGGACTGATATCTTTGTTACTAAACTTTTCTTTCCTGTTAAAATTGTACTTGCTCTCTTTAATTATTTCCGCGATTACCTCACACTACCCCACAGCGCTAACATTTTGTGGAGCCAGCCAGGGGGAGGTTTGTTTTGCTGATTTACTTTCCCTCTTCACTCTCCCTTCTTTGCTACTGAGGAGGTGCAGATGGCTGTGTGGGAGAGAGTGCCAGGGAGCTGTCGCTGTCCTTCTTTATGGCAAGCGGTCTTACCAAATGACTTCTTTGGATTTGCCTTGCAGTCCTAGGACTTGATCCCATTCCTTCTATTTTTACTAGAAGGTGGTGAGGAGTGTCAGACTTTAACCTAGTGGAGGTAAAGAGGCCTGCTTTCTGTGAGACCTCAGCCTCCCACAATTGCCTTCCCGATTAGCTACTTGAGATAGTGAAAGCACTGGCCATGTCAGAACCTGCCTGTCAGTTATCTGAGTGAGAGATGACCAACCTGTTACTTCAGAGGCCTATGTCAGACAAACTAGTCCTTCAAGTTTGTCTTCTCCCCCTTCACATTTTTATTTTTCCATGCGATGGCCAAGCGCAGCATTCATTCACCAGCGCCTAATAGCTTCATCCATCCCCTTCTTTTTCACATTGTTCCTTTCTCCCAGAGCTGGTCAAGTCTCCTTGCAGGGACTTCCATTTACAAATGAGTCTGCTTGTGATGGCTCACCTCTGAAGGTGGCTGCACAGGATCCCTGGAACATACCCCAGGGGTATCACTGGGCTCACTGGTGAGAGACTGTCTCTTTCTGAGATGTCTGAAGGGGACAGCAGGCACTACCGGGTGGCAGAAAGGGTAGCTGATTAGACCCCGGGATGTTGGGCTCTCTACTCTCTTCGTTTCCTCTTTCCAGATGGGTAACCAGAAGTCTGATCCTCAATCATCTATCCTGCCAGAGAGCATATTTGGGATGTGTTCTTTCTAATTAGAAGTACTTTGATCTCTAGACTCTTAAAGTACCATTTGATTTTCTTTTGTAATACAGCAGGGCCCTAATATAAATCAGAAAATTTTCAACATTGCCCACTTAATGGGACCTTAAATTATGGCATATTGACAGCTTTAGACAATTTTTGATAGCATCTGGGTATTTTTCCATCTCAGAGATCAACATGGCCTCTGTTGATCAGGTCAAAAGGTCAAATCTTTAATGGGACCATCCCTGCCTTCTTGCCTTGGTCCTTCCGCTTCAGCCCCTTTACCCACCTGTGCCTAAGTCTCTCTCACTGTAGACCAGGCCACCATGGGCTGAGCCAAAAGGTGCCAACTTTCTGCCCCTGGTTGAGACTGCTGGTGGAGAGTATGGGCCAGCACGGGTATACAGCCCTTCTCCCTTATTGAGTTAAAACAAATCAAAACAGATCTATGCTGATAACCCTGACTGATATATTAAGGTCTTTCAACATCTATGCCCCAACAAGTTTCAACTTTTCAGCCCATTTGAAACTTTGTATGGGCAACCATTTCTCTGATTGGATTCTCTAATAGATACTGAATCCCTAGCTCTCTATAACTATGCTATTTCTCTTCCCTTATTCTAACTAGCCATTTCTAAATTTGCAGTTTCTAGACCCAGTACAAGTAAAATTCTACTTCTTTTTCCTCCAGGCACCCAGATTCTTAAACAAACCCATAAAGATGATGATCCCCAATCTCAGTCATAGCAAACTTGGGAAGGAATTTTTCCAGCCTACTCCTAGCACTAAGGTGTCAGGCATCCCCCGCTGGATCCATCACTCCCAGGTGAAGCTGTGGACCTCAATCTCTCCTGCTGAAGACCATGAAAAAAACCATGGCTACTCTTGACCTTTTGAAAGTCAAACTCCTATTCAAACGGCAAGCAAAAAAGTCATCATGATACTTCTCATTTATCCCCTATCATTAACTTAAATCTCCCCCAGGGAGGCTATCGGCTTGCAGATGCTGGTTACCACCAGGTATCAGTAGTTACAACAAAGATGGCCGCATGTTCATGGGTATGTTTGTTTTCATATGACTGCATGGCTTACCGAGGCCCTCTGCATGGATACCCTCTTTCACCTGGAGAATCCAAGGCCAGGCGTGGATATGGCACCTGCTCGCTGAGAGTCCCTCTGGGTCACAGAGTTGCTGTGAAGGAAGTTCCTAACACAGGCTGATACGTGCTCAGTAAAATGTCCAATTAAATATCATGTAATCAACAAAACCACCTTACAAGTACAATTATTCATATTTTACTGATGAAAAGACTAAAGGTAAGAGAAGTCACATAGCTCCTAAGTGATCTAGCTGAGACTCACCCCATTCTTATCCTCTTAGTGGGCTTGTGCATTGCATAAATATAGTAGCACCTCTGTGAGTTGACCAACCCAGGGACTGTAACAAACTGGTCAATTTAGGTCAACTTAAGGAAGTAATCAATGTAGGGAGATGATTATTTATGGAGGTTCTACTGTATTTGTAGTTTAACTTTATTTGATATCTGTGTGCAGCTAGAGGATTTCATAATGTAAAAATATGTATATATGAACGTTTATCTGTAAGTGCTGGTGTATAAAATTGCCTTTCCCTCACAAAGCCCTAGCTTTCATTGAGAGGGTGTTACAATATGTCATTATCTTTTTTGACAGTAGATGGCACTGCTGATTATCAAAAGAGACAAAGATCTCCTTAACATCACCCACTTTTTCCTTAGTCATTAGGAAACAAAGCAAATGCCTGTTAAAACATTTCATCCCAGTGAAGAGTTGAAATTAAAAGTTGGGAACTGCCATGTAATTGAGCTGGACCTATATATGATCCATGTGCATTTTATTTTGGATTTTTAGAGGAAATTTCTTGAGCTGTTTGCAAAATTTTATCAGGTTTAAAACAAAATATAGAGAAACACTTCAGTGTTAAATTGGTTAAACACTGTGTTTTTTAACCAGTGTTAAATTGGTTTAATAAGTGCTGGTGGATTAGATTCATGGAAGTAAAGGGACTAAGGTATTTTCAACAGTAAAAAAGGGGTGATTTGCTTAACATTAAGCTAAGCAGGGAGTGGAATCAAAGGACATTTGTATCCAAAACACTGAAGTGCATTGAAGTATCATATCCTTTCCTCCCCTAACCGTCTACACTGCCTGTCCTCTGGCGGAGTGTATGTTCCTGGGTGTGCAGATGTGGGAAGTATTAATATGTATCCATGGGGTACAGACTTAATTAGTGCAGTTAAGCTGGGGAGATGGTCAGAATTCTACAAAGCCTTTTTGGAAGCTCTCCTTTGGCTTCTCTGAGGAAAAAGTGCTTTGAAGGGTAGACTAGGCACTGGCGTGGGTGAGGTATGTAGCTTCCCGAGAGGAGTACTTCCAGGGTGATCGCACTGAGATTCAGCAAGGAGGTATGGAGCATTCTTTCCAGGATGAGTTTGGGGACTTAATCATCAGACCTCTTGGACGTTCATTTCACCAAAGATCCGCAAGGTATTGCCATTTCTGCTTCAGGAGCCCTGGGCCCCTCAAGGAACCTGTTGCTGTTACCCAAGGGCAGAACAAACCCTCCACACCAGCAGCCTGGAGGCCAGGGGAGGAGATTCAGCCTCTCAATTCCAGCTAGGAATGACCCATATTCCATCTTCCTCTATTTGATTTTGGCTTTGAGGACTTAAAAGAATGCTGCTACGGAGTAATGGTGACTGTCCAGCTTCTAGAAGTGTAGTGGGCAGATACTAGAACCCTGACCCTTTCCTTTTGCCTTTACAGATTCTATAATCCCGGGATTCAGAGAACTCCTTCCTTAGGAAGGAACCCTTTGCCTGCCCCTCATCAAGTCCACTATCATATATATGCCTGGAGGATACTCCCTGATAGCCTTATTGCATTTGTGATTATAGAAGTGTTTGTGTGGTTTGTTTTAATTTTTCCCACTAGACTGTAAGGTCATGTGGGATGTGGCTAAGTTTGTCTTCTACTGCTGTGTAGAAGGGACTAAGTAGCTGGGACTATAGGTGCCCATTACAACACCCAGCTCTTTTTAGAGACAAGGTCTCTCTCTGGCTCAGGCTGGTTTGGAACCTGAGATCTCAGGCAATCTGTGCCTGCCACAAGGATGAGAACAGAGAGGATGTTCAGCAAAGAGTTGTTGAATGAATGAGAGAATGACTGGCTTCCTTTAGCCTTCCTCAGAAAGGGCTGGTAGGCTAATTGTCCAGACTGACCAGACCTTCCACATCTTTCGGGCCTTTCAAACTGAGCCTGGGAGGACAAGCCTGTGGCAGAGACAGGGTCTCTAGCTGAGAGAGACCAGGTCTGTAAGCTTATAGCTCAAGGCTTTCCCACTAAACCAAACACACCAGCAGCGTCTGGGGTGCCCACTCCTCCTCTTTCCCTTATTACTCCCTGTGGGGACGGGGTCTACATGCAGCTTGACCTTAAGCAAAAGTCTGTTATAACAGGAAGCAAATAATGTTCTTTCCCTGACAGAGGTGTTTCCTTCTTAAAGAAGTTATAAAGAGCTCTTTTCAGAGAAAAAGGGGGCCAGGAACAGTGTGTAGCCTCCCTGCTGTCTGCCCTGTGCAGAGTGAGCACGTTCTGGAGTCCGGAGGGGAGGCCCTGGGCCAAGAATGGAAATTGGGTGACCCCACCTCTCTGAGCCTCAGTCCCTTCACCTGCTTGATAGAAGCATCCTCTTGGAGTGCCCCAGGGTTGTGCTCAAGGCCATTTTTTTTTCTTGGCTTCTAGGATACAGCAGTCTTCATTTTTCTTCTTACTTTGCAGTCCCTGCTGGGTCCTCTTCCTCTTTGCAATCTCTTCATTTCGGGTTCCCCAGCACTCTGTCCTGAGCCCCCCAGCTCTCAGCACATTCGCCCCCTGAGTGAGCATGTTGAGTTTCATGGCTATAAATTCCCTCTGTGTCCTGAGGAATCTCACATGTTCTGTTGCTGCACTGGCCTTGCCCAGATTTATTCAGCCTCCCACCTCCACCTGCTGACTCTCGCTCTACCTGGACATCCCTAGGAGTCTCACTGGATCTAAAGTCAAACTCTTGATCCTGACTTCTATACCTGCCAACTTGCCTTTCTCTTCATCTTCCCAGAATAAAACACTTATTACTCCTTGTGGGAATAGGACCTGCCCAGAACTTGACCCTATGCAAATAAGTTTCCTCCCCTAATAGAGGTGGACCTCTTGATCAATACTTCCTGCAGCCTTCTGTCCTTCAATTGATGACTCCTACCTTAAAATATGGACCAGCATGTCTGACTGGATGAACCTTGGCCACCAGCCTTGGCTCATTCTGCAAGGGAGGCTGATACAACCACCATTAAGCATGTTGGTCTCCATGTAGTGGGCCACAGGCTCTGTATCCCCACAAGGCTCTGTGAGGCAGGGACTCTCCAGATATAGAACAAAGGCTTGGATCCTGACAATGAAAACCAACCATAAGCATGCTCCATGCCAGCTGACATAGATGTTTGTCTATTGTTGTCTCCTCCATTGGAACGGAAGCTGCATGAGGTCAGGGACTTTGTCTTTTTCCCTCTGTTTCCCCAGAGTCCAGAACAGTGGCTGCACGGAGGTGACCCTTGATAAACATTTACTGAATGAATATCAGATACCGTATTGAGAGTGCTGGCAATTCAAAGATAAACACAGGCTAGTTGCTCCTGTCTGTCTTCCTTTCTGCTAGCTGATGCTCTTGGCCCACCTCTGTCCTGATCCCCTAAGGCAAAAGCCAGTTGAGCTGACTAGTCTCACTAGTAAGAGAACACAGACAGGCAGACCAGGGCTAGGGGCTCTGTGGGGAAGGACAGTCAGTAGCCACAGAAGAGGATCCCAGGGGATTTCAGGGCAGGGTGGAGGTTGGGGGCATAGGGAGAGAGGACATGGCTGCCCCAGGGATGAGGGACCAGGGCAAGAGCGAATTAGATTGAGGAGGCAATGAGAATGCCCAGTCCTGTCTGCAGCTTCCTGGAGGAGAAAGGGGAGAGTCTCAGGAATAAGGGCCACTTTTAGCCACCCTGTGCCCCAGACTCAGGAAGTACAACGGATGGTGAAAGGGAGGGAGTTGGGGGAGAGGGCGTGTGTGGCTGGAGAGCTGGGAGTGTAAACAGAAAGTTTGCTGGGAAAGTTCCCATTCTACCTCCTTAGGTTTCAGAAACCTCTTGTTTTCCAAGCCCAGTGACTTCCTCTGATATGTGACCTCTAGGAATACAAGGTGTCTGAGTGTGTGTGAGGGAGGTTTGGGGGACAGTGTGGCAGGCTCTGTGTGTGTGTAGGGGACAATGCTCTTGTACTGCCAAACAGGACATAGTGGTGTCCTGTTACTCCTCTCAGGCTCTACTTGAAATGCTCAGTAGTTTATCCTCTCGGTTCTCTACAATGGTCAACTTTTAAGTGTTTTGGACATGCGTATAGTTGGGGAGGGGGGAATGGCTGGCTTAGCTGTCTGCTGAAGCTCTGGGCGAGCAGGTGCATTGTAAGAGTTCAGAGCCAGTTGCCCTGCCACAGCCTCACGGCTCTGGAGCAGCAGTCAGGGCCACCAGGTTAATGCTCCAGTGGGATCTCAGCCTCCTGGCCAGCTGATCGCTCCATCCATTCTCCCCCTCTCCCTGCCCAGCTGCCTAGTGCCGCCTGCCTCCCCCTCCCCCACTACAGGCATCATGGGAAGGGATGCTCAGCTGTGGTCAACAGCACCTACCTCCCTCTCCAGCCAGCCCTTGGCCACCTGGACACCTGAGCCCAGCTGGCCTTTACAGGCCTGGGATGTCCTTTAGGGGGGTTTAAGAAAAAGGACACAGGTATGTGGAACTCTAGTCATGGGGCAGGGGGAGAGTCAGATGCAAAATTTTTCTCTTTTAATGAGAAAGAGAGGAAAAATTGAGAGTGAAAACAAATGTCTGGGCTGGACTGCAGGGCAGGGCTGAGAGGAGGAAGCAGACAGAAAGGGAGTCGGGAGTGAGGAAAGAAAAATAAGGAAGGGGACATTTTGAGGAGGGAAGCAGACTGAACCCAGTGGTGGGGAAATGCTTCACATATTCTGTTTACAGATAAGAAAGAGAACTTCTAAGAAGAGGCACTGCAAGTCAGTTTAGCTGTGTTAAAAGATGACTAATTACAGTCATCTATGTGAGCGGCTGCTAAGCATTTCCAGCTAATCACCCACCACGCAGGCCGGATTGCCCATGTTGTGAGTACCTGTCAGAGAATCTTTTGTTGTGAATTGTGATTGACTGTGGCACCTGCTCCCAAAGATTCCCTTTATTCCCTGCAGCACAGCTACTACTCAGGACCCAAACTAAACAACCAGAAGGAATGCTTTCTAAGAATAAAGAAAAATGAAACAAATGCCTGTAAGTTTACCACATGCTTTAAAAAAAATGATCTGATGAGAAGTTTGGTAAAGGTCAAGAGAACACTAAGAATATGTTTTAATTTTTGCAGCTTCCTATACCCCTCGCTCCCTACTGCTCCTCAATACTCGGACACGCATGTGTGTGTGCACATATATGCACACACATATATACCCTGTTCTAGGAGCGCGAGATCCATGCCAGTTTCAGAAATCTGCCAACCTATCTAATTACGGTGATTTGCAGATGAATAGAAGTTGCTTTTCCTATTTTATAAAAAAAATTAAAAGCCTAAGCACTTGTTACTAATGATGTTGGGTCACTCAGGAAATCTGTATCACATCAAGCAATGTGCAGTTTGGATTAGAACAAAAGAAGGTTAGGTTAAATCCAAGCAAAACATCTTGACTTTTAGCTTAAAAACGTTCAATGCATCAGAGTCACAGTCTTGAAATGAAACTTTCCCGGACGTGTTCTGGGGGTGTGTGTAGAGGAGTAGCTCTGGAGGGAGAGAAGTAGGTCAGCAGAGCCCCAACACTCAGCTTCAGGGCTTGCCAGCATCCCCTCTGTGTGGAGATGCTGAACTGTGGCAGCTGACCAGGGCTTCCCCGCCAGCGGCTGGAATGCAGACAGGGAATTGCCTACATGGAACAGGAAGGCAGATTCGAATCACTCGGTTCCTATAGAAATTCATCAATTTCTGTCCAGTCGGCGTTTGGCACCATCCCTGGGAGATCCATCTTTCCAGGCCCGTTGTTCAGATGAAGACATTACAGAACACAAAAGGCACTTCAAGTCCTCCAAGACGGCAGCAGGCCTGAGATAAAAACCAGACTTGGGAGTCAGAGTGGGAGCAAGCCACACTGTTTAAAAACGTTGCTTACTGTTAAAAACAAGAAAAGGAAGGAGTAAGAAATCAGAAAAGAAAATATAGAGCAAGATTTTTAAAACATCAAGCATTTTTCTCCTGAAAAAATATAAGACTTTCATGAAAAATCGTGACGTATCCTTAGTACCCCACTGCCAATAACCTGGTTAATGAACTGAGAAGGCATCTATCGCAGTCCTCATCTGATGTTTGAATTGCCTCTTTGCACTCCAACTTCTTGTCATCCTGCTTCTGCTCCAAGACTTTGAGCAGCAGCTAAGCCTCGCGGAGCAGCCTGTCGCTGGATCATGCTCACTGAGACCCAGAACACTCTGTTACCATGTCACCTTCTGTGTAGTCCTACCGTCACCCTCTGGAGACACACAGCACAAGTCCAGTCTCCCTTCCATGCACAAGTCTTTTACTCACTAGGAAACCACAACCATGTGCCTTTTCAGACAGGCCTCAGGTCCCCAAGTCTATGAACACCATCTTTGTCATGGTTCCAGTTTGCAAATATTCCTCTTAGGTGTGGAACTGGCAGCACCACTCATGCCCCCACCTGAGGTTAGACTAGGTTTGCAGTTATCTGTTCTGCTTGTGCCCACCAGCAAGCTTTGAACACCCCCCATTTGCGCCTGCTCTTCCCGAAGGAGGAAACCAGGACTTGCTTTCCAAGCTTCCCTTGCAGCTGAGGTTTGGGCACGTGATCCTTACACCCTGATCACACACATGCAGGTGAGATTGTGATTTGTGAGCTACAGACATGATGAAGCAGGCCTGCCCTGCAGCCATTCTGGTAAGAGTGGACACAGTGACAGCTGGGATTTTAGAGACAAGGTCCTTTAGGGAGAGTCTTGAGAACAGAGTTTGAGGGATAAGCTATAATACTGTGTGGCAGAATCATGGCTACCCAAAGATACCCGTATCCTAATCCCTGGAGCCTGATATGAATCTGTTACCTCATATGGCAGATGTGATCACGTTCAGGATCCTGTGATGGGGGGGATTGTCCTGGATTCTGTGGTTGTGCACAGCAGAATCACAAGAGTCCTTCAAAGAGGGAGACAGAGAGGAGGCAGGAGGTTTGGAGTTACAGAAGGTGAAATCATGACAAGCAGAATGGAGAGAAGGTTATGAAAGTGGAAGTCAGACAGAGAGAGAGATTTGAATAAGGTGTGCTGCGAGATTTGAAGATGGAGGAAGGGCTGGAAGGTGAGGATGCAGATGCCTTCTAGAAGCCAAAAAAGGCAAGTAAATTCACACTTGCCTGGAGCCTCCAGAAAGGAATGCAGGCCTGCCAACTCCTTGATTTTAGTCCATTGAGACCCATTTTGAACTTCTGACCTCCAGAACTATAAGAAAATGAATTTATGTTGTCCTAGGCTTCTGAATTGGTGGTGACTTGTTATAACAGCAATAAGAAACTAAAATCTCAATACTTAAATTCCTGAGCCCAGTGACTATGGCAGTGGGGTCTCCACTGGAAGGCCCTTCTGTTAACTGTGATGCTTCCGAACCTGATTCTCTGGCTCTCCCCTAACTCTATCCTTTCTCTTCTATCATTTAGCAAATCCATTTTCTTCCCAAACTAGCTTGCATATGTACATTCTGAGGCTCATACCAAGGAGCTGGATAATCTCTGCCCCCCCCCCCCGCACATGAGACTGGTTCCTCTCTGCCTTCCATTTCATTTCCGATTTATCTCTCAAATACACATTTGTTGCTCTACCGATCCTGCCTATTTCAAGTCCTGATCGTTCCTTTCCTTGATGATTCTCATGCCCTCCTAATTGGTTTCCCTGCCCCTGGTCCCTTTCTCCTCCAACCTTCCTCCACATTCCTGCCATACTGCTATCTTTGTGAAACTTAGCCATGGTACTTCATTGCCCTGCTGGAAACTTGTCAATGGTCTTCCATTGACAGCAGAATAAAACCCCAAATCTTTGTATGGCATGGAAGGACCCTTACTACCTTGCCTGAACTTGCTTAGACTGTGCCCAAAAGCAAAAGCTTTGATGTTAGTGACGCTTAATAAGCTCCAGGGCCTCATGTAAGTCCCTGAATCATGTGTCACCTCATCTGTAAAGTAGTGACAGTAATACCTCATTTGTAAGGTGGTGATTTAAGAAGAAATCCTAGCTCATAGCATGTTCATAAAAATGAGATGATGGGGCAACACCTGTGGCTCAAAAGGGTAGGGTGCCGGCCCCATATGCCAGAGGTGGTGGGTTTAAACCCAGCCTTGGCCAAAAAAAGCAAAGAGAGATAATGGATGAAAAACACACTTGTCCAGTCCTTGGCATACAGTAGGCATTTAATTATGTGTGTGTGTTTCATAAATTGCCACTCCCCACTTTGTACCACCAGGTACTCCGCATAGCATCTCTGTATTTTCATACTAGTACTTTAACTTCAAAGCCCTTCTCTCTTTCTATTTGGTTTGGCAAACTCTTGCAAATTCAAACTTAGATGTCTTCTTCTTGTGGAGACTTTTCTGACTCCTTCAAGCAAGGGGTTAGTCCCTACATCAGGTGCCACTTTGATGGCAGGAAATTATCTCACACAATTGCAATGACTTTACAAAGTCACCTCCTCCATTGAGAGTCTTTTCCATCTTGGTCCAGTGTAGTTCCAAGCACACCATAAATGTCAGAGATTAATGGATGAACGCATTAATGGTGAAAAGGAGAAGGGTGGAACCACTGCCTCCTCCTGGGGGAGAGTAAGGGTTGGCTGAAAGCACCAAAGTTCAAACCTGAAATCTCACATGATTGGAGAGCAAATCTACACAGGTATTCTAAGCAGGCTTTATGAAAAAACACTATTTAAAAAGTTGAAGCTTACATAGTGAGTAAGAGTAATTATTTTACAAAGGATTTTTAGGCATACAAAAGGATTGTTTTATTAAAAAAAAAAAAGAGTGTGGCTTGGTACCTGTGCCTCAACTGGCTAAGGCGCCAGCCACGTACACCCGAGCTAGAGGGTTCAGATCCAGCCTGGGCCTACCAAACAACAATGATGGCTGCAACCAAAAAACAGCCAGGCGTTGTGGCGGGCACCTGTAGTCCCAGCTACTTGGGAGGCAGAGGCAGGAGAATCGCTTGAGCCCAGGAGTTGGAGGTTGCTGTGAGCTGTGATGCCATGGCACTCTACCCAGGGTGACAGCTTGAGGCTCTATCTCAAAAACAAAAAACAAACAAAAAAACCCAGTGTTTTCTTCAACTCCATCCAGGTAATACAACTTGAACTTCACCTAACAAATGCAAACAATGTAAGCTAATCATTTGTACCTTCATATTAATCTGAAATAAATTTAAAAAAGTAGTTTTCTTTGAAAGGTAAGTTGACCTGTTGCTAGAAATAATTATTTACTTAGTAAAGAATTTCAGTTCTATCTGAAATTAAGACAAAGCACCGAAGAAACGAGAGCCAATAGGAGAAAGCACACTGGCTCTGCATGCAACTATTCATGGTTTTGTGTACATGAAGCACATCTAAGTGATATTTGCTTTTTTCCCCCACAAAGGTCACCATGAAGTTTCAAGTCATGTAAATATATACAAATCATGTAAATATATACATATATATTCATGTAAAGTGTATATATGAGTACATATATATTCAATGTCAAATCCCAACTTAGTAGTTACAATCTCTAAGAAAAGGTTTATCTGTGAGTTTCATGGACTTTCAAAGCAAACACAGAAGAACCTCTGTAAGTTGACCATGCAAGGGACTGTACCAACTGGTCAACATATGCAGGTGGTCAACCCAAGGAACTAGGCTACTGTACATGTGGTGCATGTCTGGTCTGTGAAAATTAGGTCAACTTAAGGAGGTGGTCAATGTAGGGAGTGATTACCAAAGGAGGTTCTACTGTATATAAAAATGGAGATAAGCTGCCTATTAGTACTTCAAGATCTTATTAACTGGCTTTATAAATGTAGTTTACAACTCATTTGGCCTCTCACTGATGAGAGGTCACGTCTACCTTCCTAGAAACATTTCCCATAGATGGAAAGTGCAACCAGAGCCAGTGGTCAGCTCCTGCCCTCACCCGGCCAACACTGGCAGCAGAGCTGCATTCAGAAGTTCAGAAACTTGGCTGGGGTCACTAAGGCCATGGAACCCTGCTAAGAACAAAAACCAAAAGGTTATGAACCTTAGTTGCATCTAAAGTGAAGACTGTCCTGCTTTAGATTATAAACTGGTTTGGATGGAAGCCAGCTGATGTGTGGAGAGTCGGATGGTTTCAACAGGCTTTTCAACCCTTGTAATTATCTCTCTGTGAAAGTAAATGTTAGCATAGCCATTGACATTTGATAAGTCACCCTGTGCTACCCAAGATAGAAGGTAGATAAACTTTTGTCTTTGCTTGAGTAGTTAATATACATTTCTTATCATAGGAAGATAGATAAAATCAATCATTTTATTGATTTGATGCATAGAAATATACAGTTAAGAAGACACAGTTGCACATGCATGTTTTTCTGTTTTTCAGTATGTGCATGGTTTTAAAACATGGCCTGCAAGAGGACAAATGATGACTTTCCTTTGCAAATCTGAAGGTTAGGCAGCAGGAACCGAGAAGCAGGGCTGAGGAACTCTTGGGGAAACAAACAAAATTAAAGATGAAGTGTGATTCTCCAAGGACCGTAGGCCTCTGGGGGGGTATTTCTGCTAAGACTGATTGTGTGTTGCCCTTCTCTGGCATCATGCACAACACTACTTTTCAGATTAGCGAGACTAATCTTTCTCAAGAGATAAGAAGCATGCCATTTCTCAATAAGGGGGACAACCTGTCACAATTATACATGAATAAAACCATAGCTAGAGGGCCTTCATCACTTACAGCCATTAATTTCTCCCATCTTCTTTGAAATATCCCAAGGGAAGAGGCAAGTGACCAGCAGTTCATACACAGAGACTTGGCATATACCTAGGACTCCTGCCAACTCTCTGGGATCTAAAATAGTCCTTTGGCATCTGAGCAAGTAGTAGGTTCCAGGCCTGAGGCAACCATGCACGTCAGAGGAATGGGTTCTCTCCCTGCAGCTGGGAAGCGCTCACTCTGCAGTCTAAGCAGCTCTGCTTTGAGGGCAGCCAACTAATGCTTGACAAAAGCCAGCTGGGAGGAGCTCAGTCCAAGCCCATACATGCACGCTCAACTACACATGTTTTAATGATCCAGTCATATCTAATTTACTCTGCTCAGCAAAAGAAGCGTCCCCCTCCCCCTTCTTTTAGAATAGGCAATATTCACTTCCCTTTGGGGGTTCATCAAAGACCAATTATGAGGCACTCCCACTCTGGGCATTACCAACTTGTGTATGAGTTGATCTAGACTGGTTTGTTTCACATTCAACAAATATTTCCCTAACACTATGTGTAGGGCCCTCTGCTATGGCTGAGGGAGAAGCTCAGAGAGGAGTAATAATCATTAAAAATGAATCCCAGGGAAAATAACAAGAGCTCCAATGTATTGTGCGTCCTGCCATGTGTCAGGCTCCATGGTAGGCACTTTACATGACTGTCTCATATGATCTTCAAAATAATCCTGCAAGGTTGGAATTGTCATTCCTACATTACAGATAAAGAAGCTGGGACTCAGAGAAATTAAAGTCAGTTGGCATCAGGGTCAGGAAGGGAATTGTTTCAGTAGTAGATGGGGTGTTGAAGAGTGAAGAGACCTGATCAAATACTAGAGAAGTATATGGAGCAGCAATTAGATAAACTAAGAGTAGAAAAATTAGCCAGGAGATCACCTAGCATTCATTGAAATATGTGATGCAAGCTGACATGCAGATCTAAACGATATGCATGTATGGTGTAAGAACACAACCACCTGCAACAAAGACTATAAAGAGAAGCAGGGGAATTGTAAATGCAAAAATTCAGACCAGTAGTCATTTTGGGGAAGGATGGGCAGACAGGGGGCGATGGAATTAGAAAAGGAATCTCAGGGGGCTTAACCAGTATGTAAATGCTCTATTCCTGAGCTATATCGTAGGCACAAATGATCATCATATTTTAGTTTTCAGAGTTTCACTAACTCTCTCAGTTCATGGTGCTCTTAGCATCCAGCAAAATTTTTAGTGTCCCCCAAATAAAACCAAAAACCTAGTAGTTTTGTTGTTAAGTAGTGAGATTCAAATAACTTAGAAGTAGTACATTGGTTGTTGCCCTTTGGCAATCAATGTATCCTGTGATGCTCCTGGCATTTCACCATGGTGTCTTGGGGGCCTCAGCACACAAACTGGAAATGATGACGATATAATAATCATTTATGTGTATGAAATGTTTGGTGATATATATAAAATATGTGATTTACATATTAAATATGTAATAATATAAAAGCATATATAAATATTTATATATTATTTATATTTACATATATGAAATGATATTTATAAACAAAATATGTAAAGTATAAGAATATATAAAACATAAAATATAATAAAAATATTCTGCATTACATATAAAATACATGTTTGAGTGTAACAGGGGCTTGTTTAATGAAGAAGCCAGTAGAGGCAGAAATGGCGTCTATCTCCATGGATTTCCTTGGCTTGGAAGGAATGTGGGAAGGAATGAGTCACTGGATGTGGGGAGGAATGAGTCAAAGACCTCACTGGACTATCAAGGCAGAATGTGAGGAAAAGCATAAAGTCAGTGGTAGGAGCTGGTTGAGGAATTATAGGGAGTAGTAGTATGATCTGGGACATACAGGTTTGTGGTGGCAGAAGATTCTGGATTTTCAGATGGTTGTATATTTGGGACCAGCCTGCCGCGCTGTATTGTAATACTCAATACAGACTGATAACATTTGTTATCTTGTATGCTGTACCTTGTACCTCTTGTAATCACAGCAGTAAACGTGACTTGGATATCATATTTTAATACAGGTCTTTCCTTTCTTAAATTGTGTATACATTTCTTTGGCACCCTCTGGATATGTGTGTGTGTGCTCACACACACACCATGCCTGGAGCACTACTCAGCCATTAAAACCATTTGCAACATCTTGTATAGAACTGGAGACCACTATCCTAAGTGAAGTATCTCAGGAATAGAAAACAAACACACATTTTCACTAGGAAGCGGGAGCTGAGCCATGGGTACACGCAGTCATAAGTGGTGCAAAGGACCATGGCAACTAAGAAGAGGAGAGGCTGGGAAGGCATCGGGGGATAAAAACTTACAATTGGGTACAACATACACTATTCTGGGGATGGGCACTCTAAAAGCCCTGACTTCAGCATTACACAATTCATCCATGTGATGAAAACATTTGAACCCCTGTAATATTCTGAACTAAAATTACAAGAAAAAGAGATCAAAAGACTTTTTGTTGTGTTTTGTAAGCAATGGGACACTTGTGCTGCTCACTTTTAGGCAGAAAGAATGAGGCCAAGGGAAAGGTAAGCTTTAAAACAGAAAAACAGAAGGGACAATTTCTGGAGCCAAGTTCTAGATGGGGCACATGACAAAAAAGACAAGTGCTCCTTCCTCTGAGACAGGAGGGAAAAAGGGTGAATGAAGGTCGGAAGGAGAGACATTGAGAAAGGGCCTGTCTATGGCCTCAGATGTCTCAGGACTGAGGTTTGGTTGGGGACTTGCAGAACAGGGGAAATATGTGGGAGAACCAAGGTGAGACAGGCCCCCAAATCTACAAAATGTCTATAGAGTCAGCTCCAGCCCCAGAGGCCACTCGGAGGCTCAAAAAAACCACATCTGGTGACTTCAGTGAGCACAGCACTGTGGCTATTCTCCTCCATGCTTGGCAGCTCAGGTGAGAGGGCAGAGAGAGCCAGGGCAGCAAGGACAGGGCTGGTGTGGCAGAAGTCAAGGTCAGGAGGGTGTCACAGAGGTGTCCGATGGGCATCTGGAAAGGTCAAGGAGGAATGAGGGTGGGATGGCAGAGGCTGTGTGGGGGACACGCTGCCAGTACCTTCAGACCCATGCCGTCCTCCCCAGGCTCCTTGGCCTCCAGCTCTCTGGTAGGGCACACCATTGGGTGCACAGGTAGAGTACTAGGGCAGAAAACAGGGAGAACTGAGGCCATTTCTCACCTTCTTCTCCTTTCCTGTGGCATCCCTGGCAGTGGTTGTGTTTCCCCCTTGGTTCTGGGTCCTCCTGGGAAGACTCTCCCTCCACAGCCTCTGCTCCCTTTCAGCAGCCCCTGACTGATGGCCTTGGCTCCCGGGCTCTGATCACCCTACCTCCTCCCAGAAATGAATTCAAGTGGAGGGGAAAGAGCAGGAGGAAAAGGGGAAAGCAGAGAAGGAGGGAGACTGGTAAGCCCTCCCCAAAGGTACACAACGTAAGGGTATAAGCACAGCTCCTGGGTGAAGGGCTCAACTACAACTTGAACTTTACCATAGAAATGCAAACAATGTAACCTAATCATCTGTACCCTCATATCAATCTGAAATAAAAAAGAAATAAAATTACTTACATGATACTTGTACCAAGGAAAAAAAAAGAAATATCTAGAGTGGGTTCTGTCTTCTTCAGTGGACTTTCACTGATGCATTAGAACAGAATAATAAATAAATACAAATGCCTCCCTCTTGATCTGCCCCTCCCTCCCCCACTTCCTTCTTAGTCCTTCATCTGAAAACACACAAGGAACTTAGTTTTAAAATTATCCAGTGGAGTGTAACAAAGGAAAGCAGGGTTCTGAGCAGAGCTGGAGCAGGCTGGAAGCGGCGTGTTAGGAAAAAGAAAGTCCTGCGCCCAGCAGCAGGGTGGAGAATGGACCAAAGGCGCACAGGGAAACTGAAACAGGAAGCCAATAAAGCAGGTGGGATCTGATGAGGCTCCAGGCTGGCATGGTGGCAGGAGACTGAGGGACGGAGGATGAGAGAGGGAGCAGGAAGGATTATTCCACCACAGGAGGTTGATTGTGCAGGAGGGTTCTAGCAGATGGATGAGATTCAAGCTAGGATGATTCTTGGGACGTATTTCCAAAGTGTGCATTTTATGACTCATTCCCAGATATTTATGATTTCTCCGATGTCATTGCCTCACTCATTCACAATCTGGAAACTTATATCCACTTTATTCAGCACACAGGATCCACTCCTCCTCTCTGTGTCTTCACAAATAGATTAGCTTGACTCTCTAAAAACGTCTTTGTATCATGATAACATGTACTTAATGCTTTTAAATCAAGACTTAACAGAATGTCAGAATTTCGAAATCCAGGTGTGATGGAGAATTACTCGGAAGTATGGGACTTGTAACTGAGCACTAACTTAGTGTGCCCAGAGCACTAACTTAGGGGCCAGACGGCGTTGCTCCTGTGGCCAGCTCAGGCCACGTGCAGCTCCAAGACCAATGCCTGACCCACAAGTCACTCCAGTGCAGCCCAAGTTGTCTCTGCATTACAGAGAAATGCCCACCAGAAAGGAAGGAATTCTGTCACTAGAGAAACGGTTTATCGTGAGCTTAGTTTGGTGGTAAAATAGATTCTTCCCAAGGGTTTTCCTTTGAGGTTTGATAGATAAAGCATTTAGATTTCAAATGTGAATTAAATGGCCCATGTTGTGTGTATATATGAAAGGATGTATTGGGAAATAGACAAGGTAAGTAAGTGATACCTGAAGAGAATCAGAGTTTGATCCAATCTGTGCAAATGAACAGAACTTCCATTGCCTTTGATGAAAGACTTCCTTCTGTGGGTCTTATAAGGCAATAGGGCTCTGTCACATGGCCATGGCCATTTCGTCAAGAGAACAATTTGCCCACTAATAGCTACAATTATATCCTCCAAAGCAGAACTTCTACCTTAAGAATATAAAGCAGTTGAAGACCTAGAGGCAGCAGTAAATACTCAGCCCCGTGAGCTTCCTTGAAGCCAGCACACTTGAGCCCCTGCAAGATGCCTTGCCCCAACTGTGCGACCTCCTAGGAGGCCCTCTCATTCATAGACCTGATTCTCAACCACCTGCTTCAAGTGGTTATTCCCCACCCGCCTCCTGTCCTGCTTCTGCATGTTCAGGTGGCCAACTCCACTCTCCTGTTTCCATCCTTCCTCCCACAGGAAGGAAGTACAGTGAACTCTTTCAGCTTGGACTCGGGGGCCTCCAGATAATACTCTGGTGTTCTCCTCTGGCCATGCTTTCGCTTGCATGAGAATTTTCATTTATTCTATATTAAAAGTATAGGTTGACCTGCCCTTGATTTAAACAGACATTTCTGGCAAGGTCCTGGTTCAGGGGCAATTTATTCAGTAAGCGAATCTTCAGTGAGCACCTGAGTATCAAGCACTGTGCTAAAAGCTGAGATACCAGAGTCAAAGTCATGTTCCCTCAGGAGCTCTTCAATGAGGGGGCAGAACATTATAATCCATAAGCACACCCTAGCCACAAGAATCCCTGCTGATTTGGGTGGAGCCCATCCCCAAATAAAACACTTTGAAGAATGGAAAGGAGTAAGCAAGAGTCGGGCTTGGGGATTAGAGATAAGTTATTTTCTTATTTAAAATTCCCTTTTATGATAAAATAATATCAATGCCATTAACACAAATATAAATTTAGAGTAACATCAATGTGATGGGGTGGTGTCACTGGTGGAAATGTCTAATTGATGAGGTTAGACCAAGGGGCTGCCTCAGGACCCCAAGCAGGAGCTACGGACAATGCCCATCACCCCTCTCTGGAACTGATCGGCCTGAACTCAACAGCAAGAACCTTCTTAATGGGCTCAAAAATGAACAAATGAAGAGAGACGAAGGCGACTTCTCCCACTCTCCTCCACTTGTCTCATCTCTTTTGCTCACTTTCTCAGTCTCTGCACCATTGCTGCTTGTTTACCTGTGATGAGCCCAGCAGTGTATCAGAGCAGACACGAAGGATATGAAGTCCTCACCTTCCCAGATGCCCTGAAGTGAAATCCTAGGCATGAACACTGCCGTGAGAAGGTGGGGAAGATAAAAAGAGCTGGCAGAGGACAGGGAGGGCAGAGGATGCCGTATACTACCTATCTGTCAGTGTCACTGTGAGGCTCAGAAGGTAGATGACGGGAACCTCCATTTTTTCTGGGATAGTACTAATTGGAGAAGGTGTTGTGTCATGATTCCTAGACTGGAGCAGTCATCAACTCCCAGGTCTGCCTGTTGTCAGCTCTACCCCACGGACACCCTGAAGGGGGGTTAGTTGAAGCCAATGACACCAGGGCCTGAACAGGCAGGGCCCAGTGGGCATAGACCTGCAGTCTTTGCTCAGTCCAGGAGTCAGGGGAGGCAGTGGAGGGATTAAACCAAGCAAGACCTCCAGAGTTCTCAGCAGGACACCTGCTCCCTTCCTCACTGGTGACCCCCAAATTAGGAAGCCCAGCTAGCCTGGAAACCAGAGAAGGCAGGTCCCAGAGAGGACGCTGAGCTGATCTTGCACCACCTCAGCCGAGAAAAGAAGGTCACAGTCTCTCTGCTCACCCAGCACTCTCCTCCTTCCTCAATGGTGGTTTTCTTTTCTAGAACGCATTTGGTTTAGCGTCTGACCACAAGTACATTTATCTTTAGCAAGCATCAGGAAATAACACGTGCAGCTCCGTGACTTCTCCCTCCATCCCTAGTCTGTGACAGAAGATGATGCTTGTTGGCTTTCTACCAACGTCAGCAAACCAATCACGATGTGTTTGTCTCTCATTTGCTGTCAGGGACCTAGACTCAGGCAGCAGAGGCAGACGATTATCATTTACAGTAGAATTAAAACTGGAATATTGATTCATGAATCAACTATTTGCTATTTAGTCTGAAAATGTGCACCTGCATATTTTCACATGGAAGCTCAAAGACAAACAGGTGCTGGTCTATTGGTTTAAGCTTTTCAGTGACTGGTAGGGCAGAAGGGTGAGAAGCATGAAGGCCAACACAGTCCTGAGGCCAGATGGGAACAGAGGCATTTGTGCCTCACAGGTCCACGGGAAAATGTCCTTGCTCTCAGCCTGTGCCTGTTGCTGACCCGTTTCCTTTGTATTCTGGGTAAACCTCTTGCTTTGGTGGGGGTGCTTGTGGAGGGCAGAGTTCTTGTCCTTTTCATCCCTGGGTCCCTGAGAAATGGTTAATTACTTTGTCAAGGTAAGAAATACATGTCCAGAGAACCTGGACATTTTCCCGTGTCCTCTGGTCCCATGCTTCAGGGTGACCCTGGCAAGGCTGTTTCCCAGCTCACATTTTCCCCCTTGCCTGATCTGCTTGCTGCACCGCTCACTGTAGACTCCTACCCCATGTAATGCAGCCGCTCAGACCAGGTAGCAGCCAAGGGCCTGGGTTCCAGATGTCACCTCTGTCTCTCCTAATGTTGGAGGAAGCCTTGGAAATGTCCAAATTGTTTTGTGTGTTGTTTGTATTTATTCGTAATTTTGTGTTGTTTGTGGTCATTCATAATTTCTTTCATCTAATAAATATTTCCTGAGCACTTGTTCAGCACCAGGCCCAGTGGGGAAAGCACCGGCACAGTGCCATGTGGTTCTTACTATCTGGTCGTGCACACCACGAGGCACTTGCTCTGCACTGTCTGCAGGCTCCAGGGAGGGAGCTCAGATGCTCCAGAGCGGACTGAGCCTCCCTGGGCTTAGGACTGTGGTGGGAAGGACAGATATGGAAGGATGGAGCAAGTGGCCGCAGCCTGTGGGTTTGTGGGGGTGAGGAAAGGGCTCTGGGGAAGGTTTTCCCAGCAGGGTACCATAAGCTTGAGGCAACTGCCTGCAGGCAAGAAGAGGTCTGAGGTTCTCTGAGAGCTGGCAGAGGTGGGGTCCACCTGAGCATGCAGATCAATGGGGCAGGTGTGTGCCACATCTAATCAGAGCTGGGGGACTGAACCTGGGGACTTTGTTAGTCATGTTAGGAGGTCCAGGATGAGTCTGAGGGCCTTGGGCAGCCCTTGCAGGTTTCAAGTGGGATAGCAATGTGATTGGAGTTAGGCCTGAGAAAGCTCCTCTGGCTGCAGAATGGAGACTGGGTTGGAGGAGGGTGACGGTGGAGGTGGAGAGGTCGTGGAGGGGCTGCTACAATCCATTTGGAGTGTGTGCTCTGAGCCGCGGCAGGGGGTCCTCACCCCAATGCTCTCCTGCTGGCCTCCCAGGTACCCTATGGCTGGACCATCACTCCCACTGCCAGGATCATGGTCAAATGTTTTCTGACTCTCTCTGGGCCTAGGCAAAGCTTAGGGCTCAAGACAGAGAAAGGGCCGAGAGAGACAGAGTCCTTTCTTCAAGGGCTATGTTCTTGTCCTGCTCTCTGTGGTCACCAGGCCTTGGCACACAGCCCCATGGGCCAGTGGGTGGGAGGCTCTTGCCATTTGTTTTCCATTTCCAAGATGCCTTAGTAAATGTCATTCTTAGGAAATGAGCTTGAAATGTTGCAGACACGTTGTGCCCCGGAGGGCAGCACAGCTCTTGCTGCCTCTGAGAGGGCTGCTCTCTGACCCTGATGGCCACAGTTGCTGTCTGACTCAGGCACTCCCTGGGCATGACGCCTTGGCCGAGTCACTGAACTTGGAGGCTTTTTGTCCCTCAGATTTGTTTCTCTGTTTCAGACGCTGAAAGAGGAAACAGTTTTGTTCCTCCTAGCTCTGTCATCTGTCCTCCCTGGACCCAAGCCCACTGTTTTCCCTTCCATGGCCCCCACCCTCAGATAGGCTGCCCACCGTCCCGCCCTGACCCCTGGCTGTGTGGCAGGAGTGCTGTGCACTGGACGCAGCAGGTCAGAGTGGAAACGCCTGGGCAGAGAGGCAGAGGCAGCCTTCCTGGCCCTCAGTTCTGCTGCTCCGGCTATGAGCCAGTATTTCTTTTCCTTTCTCTTACAAATAGTCTGCTTACCCATAAGACTGGACCAGAAGGTAACTCATTTACATAGTGAAGACTCAGACAGAGACCAGCCTTGGGATCCCAAGTGGTGTGCTGGCTCCAGGAGCCCCTGTCGCCCTGTGTGTGGCCTCCAGCCTGAGCCTGGAGACGCCCTTACTGGCTACTGCCCCTCAGCAGCCAACCTAGTGGCCCCAACAATAGGCTTTACGCATGCCAAGGGAAGTTGGCTGAAATCCTGGAGGCAACACCCAGTTGCTCCCACTTCCTTGGCAGGAGGCACAGGGCAGGCCAAGCTCTGCAGCCTACCGCAGCCAGAGGTGGTCATCAAGGTCCTAGGAGTTTGCCCTACCCTGGCCATGTACATTGTATCTGCTGACTTAAGCAGGATAAGACACTCCTGCAGGAAAGGGCCAGTCTTGGACTGGAAAGATAGCACAACGGTCAGAAAAGCACTGAGAATGAGAGGCCGACGTGCAGGAATGTGGCACAGACTCGGGAGGCCTGAGTCTGTTGGGGTTTAAGCGTAGAAAGTTAAAAGTCTGTAGTAGAATGTGAACCTTTTGCCTCTCTTGATCCCTCTCAGTGGGCTCTCAGGCAGTGGTGTTCACTGCTTGTTCACTGCCTCCCACCTGGTCACTGAGCAGCCACATATAGGGCGCTAACTCCGTGTCCTGCGCTGGCCAGATGGTGGGGAAGCACAAGAGGAGAGGGCATGGTGTCACTGCCAACCCCAGGAGCTCACAGTGAGACTGGAGGTTTTGAGGCTTAGGCTCAGGACTGCTTGCTGAGCATTGCTGCCAATGCAGCAAAGAATCCTCAGTCACCAAGCTCATGCCCAAGGTCAAGTCTACTAAATTGTTCTGATGACTTCTTGCACAGAAAACAAGGCTTACCATAGAAATGGGTAACAAGAGGGTGAATCATTTTATAATCTCTTGACAGCAAGCTTCTCTTGACATCTTTTCCACATAGAAGGCTAGGGAAGCTCCATTCATCCCTGACAGCAGAGCTGCTCACTGCCGTGCCATGGGGGAGGATCTTGTGTTTCCAATCCTCGCCGGGGGTCACTGGTGCTCCATGTCTCAGTTCCTCAATAGGAGATGAAACGTAACAACAGGGAAAAAACCCACAAGAGCAAAAATGAAATTATATGCTATAATGGTAAGGTATTAAGTGTTAAATATAATATGGAAGCATCTGGTATAAACTTTGTCATAAAGCTATAGGATAATTAAGTTACAGTATGTAGTTCCCAGCCACATGACAAATGCCTGAGAAAATATTCATTTCTGATTTTGCTGAGCTGTTCCATAAATTCACCCCAAACCACCTTAGAAGCCTTGGTGATGATGTTTCCTGTCATTAGTGCTGTGACTTGTGTTTCCAACAAAGCAGCCTCTGAGATGGAATTTAGCATATAGGATTTTTTGGAGGTTTTTTCCCCCAGTACCTTTTTCTTCCCCTGGGGAGGGGAAGGATGCCAGAGAGGCCAGCAAAGGGTGCTGAGCTGCTGCGATGCAGACCCTCGATGGCCCCAGCAGACCACCAGCCTCCCCCACCAGAGTCATCCCACTGCGTGCCCCGAGGACAAGGCCTCCTGAGCGCTGCACCCATCTGTCATTCTGTTTTGTTTCTGTTATGTTTTGCTTCCAACTGGCCAACTGAGGCCTAGAGCAGGTGGGGCCTGCCCAATATGGGAGGAGGCAGAGCCAGGACTCAGCCCCGGGATCATGCTGTGTCACATTGTGTGGTGAGTGATAGGGGGTGGCTAGGACGAGTGGACGGGTGGGGGGTGGGGGGTGGTAGATCTGGATGGCACAGGACAGTGTCTGTCACAGAGTACCTCAAACCTGTTCATTGTATCCACTTGTATGTCATATGCTTACTTTTGTACAGGTTCTAGTGGTTAAAAGATTAATAAGGCACCATCCCTGTCTTCCCTGAACTCACATTTGCCAGACTTAAGTTTCTATAAAGCTTCTTTGAGGATCTACAAAATCAGCAAGTGCTTCTCATCCTTCACTATGCTCGTGACTCTTTCCGGACTTTGTGAACATGCAGCTTCTGAGTCTGCAGGTCTGGGCTGGACCTGTGGCTCTGCATCAGGACTGCGATGCTGTGGGTCCCGGCCCACCAGGAGGAGCAAAGTTCTGCTCTTCAGAAGCAGTTTCTACTTTGGTCTCTCCATGTCCACCCCACCACATTCTCTCCCCTGGGATGTGTCCAGTGGATGCTTCTAAAAGTCCCTGTGCTGTAGGAAATAACTGTTTAATGAATGACCTGCTTTCAGTACTTCTAAGAAACCATCTAGGACCAGGTAGAGCCTCTTGGGAACCCACCCATGGGTGAGAGGGGCTTTCTGAGCCCTTTATGTAATTTCTACAAGGGTTCTGGGGTGTTACCACCTCCACTTAACTGTCAAGAGAAGTGGCCAGATAGTTTTCTGTCTGTGGACAGTATTTGGTTCTGGAAAACCATGTGTGTTCATGTGAGCCCTGACTCATGACAGGATCTGGCTATGAGCTGACCACTGAATTTGCTCAAGATGGTGGAATTGTGAGCAGGGGGAAACCCTGGAACCCATTCATTTTGCTGGGCTAAATAGGAAAATACGGAAATTTCCCCAAATGACTGCACGGCGCCTTCCCAGTGCCTTGATGTGAGTACATACCACTGCGTTTCAGGCAACTTCTCTGGTTCCTCCTGATGCTGCTAAATTATAGTGTGTGTACATGCACCCCTTTTTTCCACATGTGTAGGTGTCAAACATCTCACTACCCTGACATTTGGTGTATTTCCCGGCACATTGAGGCTAACAGCTGGGAGGATACCCAGTGTAGGGGGAACGGCTGATGCTAATTCATAGATTGCTTTTTCTTTTGTCTCAGTAAGGAAATAGGCTGCTACAGTAACACATTTGGGGGTTTCTCCTAGGGAAGACAGAAAATTGCCTTATGTGGATAATTCCAGCCAGTAATTATTCACAGGGCCCCAGGTATTGAAACCCACCATTTCTGTGGTTTATATTAATGGCTTCTGTAAGTTAAAAAAATTACATTTCACTTTCACTCTGCCAAAGCAAGCAAACAGCAGCAGGAAGGACCAAACTCAGAAGATAATTTATTTCAGATTCTTTGAATAAGAGAAAAGAACTTTCACATTGATGGCTCTGAACCTATGGAACAGGATTTAACAAATTTAAGAAGACTAGACATACAAGAGAGATGGAAAACGAGAGGGGTCTGACCTTGGGGAGTCAACAGGGGGTCAGGACAGAGATAAGGAACAACTCAACAAATAAGTTAATTAAATAAGCTCATGTCCTGATTACGATTACAAAGGAAATAGCAGGAAATGTGCTAAAGAATAACACAGGGCATCACCTACTTTGGACAGGGCGGCTAAGAGAGACCTCCCTGAGAAAGTGACATTTAACTGAGACCTGTAGGATGAGAGACAACAAGAAGGGCGTATTCCCTTTCTCTGGCAAATTAGTCAAAGTTCATGGCAAGGATGGAATAGATAATTTACTACTTCCTCAGCCACGCCAGTTCTCCACCTACATCTCCATGCCAGGGAACTAACATTTAAGGGCTTTGTGCAGGAGCTTTCGTAACTCCCAGTTCTGGGAGAAGGGTTGACCCCATTTTTAGAACAGGGAAACAGTTGAGGGGATTAAGAAACATGGCACAGGCCATGTGTGGGGGCTCATGCCTGTAATCCCAGCACTTGGGAGGCTGAGGTGGGTGGATTGCCTGAGCTCACAGGTTTGAGACCAGTCTCAGCCAGAGCAAGACCTCATGTCTAAAAATAGCCAGGGGTTGTGGTGGGCACCTGTAGTCCCAGTTACTTGGGAGGCTGAGGCAAAAGGATCACTTGAGCCTAAGAGTTGGAGGTTGCTGTGAGCTCTGATGCTTTGGCACTCTACCAAGGGTGACAAGATGAGACTCTGTCTCAAAAAAAAAGAGAAAGAAAGAAGCATGGCACAGGGAATAGGACAGTGTCACATCAGTATCTACCTTGGATACAGCTAGCTGGGTGGGGAGGTGGGGGAATGTGAAACCGAGTTTGGGAGGTATCTCAATGCATCCCCATACATTCAGCTTGACGCAGCAATTTGTAGTCTGACCTGGTCGTTGCAGTTTTGGTCTCCTCTCTCCCTATCCTCAGTGCTATTCTCACAGCACTGATGTTGGTGCCTGGCAGTGGGAGGCAGGAGAAGAAGTTACTTGTGCGTTTGCCCGTTTGTCAATGGTGGGCCGTGTCCTGGCTCCGTCCCCTCTGCTGGTGGCTGACCCATGGAAGGTGTGCAGCCTGTTGGGTCCAAAATGCATGGATTGGTTCTTTGGCTGGTGGTGGTAGAGGGGGAAACTGGCTGAAGCCCCTTCTTCACCCTTACGGTGCACATGAAGTCCACCCCTCAAGTCCATTCCAACATAGTCTGTCCACCTTGATGGATGGGTCCTGGAGGAGCCATGTGAAGAATAACCTGGGTCTCAACTGCTTTCTACACTATCTCCTTGACCAACCTATATTGGGAAAGTTACTGCCTTTGTTCTCAGTTCCTGTTATCCCCATCTGACTGATAAACTCAGATTCTGTACAAATTCTTCTTACAGGCTGTTTAAATCCCGAGCGGTTGCCTCTGAACAAAACCATTCAATTGATGAAAGTAATTTAGGGTGTCTCGAATCAGGGTGTGATCTTAGGTTGAACACTATTATTTTGCATTTTCAGGCATTCTATCTGCACATTACCCAGCTGTTCAGAGGCTCACTCCATCCTAGTCAAGTTAGTTTGCGTCTTTAATCTATGGCCATTTAATTCAACAAGTTAAAAAACAGTCCTTTCTAAGTATTTTATATGTTTTGCTTTATTTTAATTTATTTTCCAGTTATTCCTTATGACTAGTCAATGATGATAGTGAATAGCTGCATTCTTTTCTGTTGCCAAAAGAAAAAACAATTTTATATGATAACATAGTCTGTCCTCAAAAGCAGGGAAATAACATTGTGTTACTATGTAACACAAGTAAGACAACAAGTGACTTAAGAAAAAATTAAGAGTTGTGAGAATTGAGTTAATCCTTTGAGGATAATGATGGTGATAAGGAGGAGGATTGATACTACCGTGCTGGGCACTGTGCTAAGTGCTATATGTGCCGAGTGGATTTGAACATGTGAGGTGAAGCAACAGTACTCCAGGCAAATGGACCAACAAGGGCAAAAGAATTGAGAGTGAAGGCTCAGGCTCTGTGCAAACCAAGCAATGTGTCTAGAAGGCAGGTCGGGTGTGTGAAGGGGAGTAGGAAGTAATAGAGCAGAAAAGGTAGTGAGGGTCTTATTGGGGAAGGTCTTAGAGCTGTGGATGGGTTATGAGGGATTTTCATAATTGCTCCCACCTTCCCAGGTAGAATTTACCATTTCTTCTCTTTTATCCATTGTACTGTTTGCAGTTTTGCAAAAGCATCTGTAGCCTGTTTATGTGTTCAAGTAGGTTCTTTGGCTTGATTACAAGCCTCTGTGAGAACGTGGCCAGGTGGGGAACAGGCTCTTTCATGTTGATTAAAGGAGACGTTATTCCTGTTAACACGATTCTGGCTGCAGTGAATAGAATGGACAGAGGGGGAGGCAGCCCAGAGGCCAAAAGTTCAGCAATGAGATACAACATGGAGAAGGAAGTATGGATCTGGATGGTGGTAACATGCGTTGAGAGGGGACTCTGTGGGATACAATTTGGAAGCCAATGTTGGTAATACACAGCAACTGCTATTTGACCTAAGCTGGAGGTGAGGTGAGGGTCAAGGGATTATCAAAGGCTTCCAGAAGACACATTGCCATGGTAGGAAGAAAGAATGCAATTCCAGGGGAAGGTGCAACCAGCCAGGAAGATGTGTGTCTTTCTCAGCTGCTTCTCTGCCTGGAATTCCCATTCCCTCTTGCCCTGAGTAACTTAATCCTTGCTGTCTTCCAGGAGCATCTCAAAAACCTCCGCCTTCTAGATAGTAGTGAGGGTCTTATTGGGGAATGCCCACTGGAGTCTAGATGCCCACTGGAGTCTCTACTGGTAGGCATGAGTTCTCTTTCATCCCCAATAGCATTTTCACATCTCTATTCTGGCATGTTTAGTTTTATACTATATATTTTTATTCTCGTACTCTTTCCTTAACAGAATACAAGCTCCCTTTACTCTGTGTTCATACAATTTTATTTATTTGAATGGAACCAATGCTCTGATTCCAGAGCTTTATTGTCAGATCTGAAGGGGAGAGAAAGAAGTCAGCAGTGACTTCAAGCAATCAGAAGGATGATGGAGCTGCTTTTAACAAAGATGGGGGAAGATCAAGGGTAGAGCATGATTGGTAGGAAAGATCAGTTTTAGACAAGGTGTGCTTGACATGTCTATTAGACAACCCATTGTAGATGGTGAGTGGGTAGTTTGACATAAATTTGGAAGTCAGGAGTGAGATATGAGCTGGAGTCAGCCTCTAAAGGGCAAGTAAAGTCTTCAGACTGGATGGGATCATCAGTGGATTGAGCGTAGCTAGAAAAGAGGAGACATCCATGGACTGAATACTGGAGTACTCCAGAGTTTGGAGAGAAAAGGAAAAAACAGCAAAGAAGACTGAAATGTGGCAGACGTGGAAGAAGGAAAACAAAGTTCTGAGCATCATAAGATAAAAGGATTTCCAGGAGAAGAAAACGATCTATTACATCACATTCTGCTACTAGATTAAGAAAGATGATAACTGTGAATTGAACTAGCCATGTGGAAGGCTTTGGGGACCTTGAAAAGAGTGCTTTCAGTGGAATGATGAGAACAAAGTTTGCTTGGAATGCGTGTAAAAAAGAAATGGAGCAGAGAAATTAGAAGCAAAGTCTTTGAGAAACTTTCTGTAAAGAGAACAGAGAAGTGGGGGGGGGAGGTAGAAGGATGGAAAGAGGAATTGAGATTTCTTTCTTTTTTTAAAGGACAAGTAATATCAGCATATTTATGCTGAAAGGAATAACCAGGAAGAAGGAGAAATTAGTGTGGGATAGAGAGGAGAACTGGTGGAGTGACGTTTTTGAGCAGGTGAGAAAGAATAGGAGCTAGTGCACAAGAAGAGGGTTCATCCTTAGTAACAGGAAAGGCAGAGCAGAGTTGCTGGTAAGTGAAGTCAGTGTAGAATGGAAGTTTGTGGAAGTGTTTTTATTTCTGCTTCACTTCTCAGGGAAGAATGGGAAATACCTGAGTGCCAAAAAGAAAGAGAAAATTGAAACTACAAAAGCAAGCTTTTGTGTTGATGGTGCAGCCTGTGGAGGGAGGGATTGGGGTTTGGTCAGATACTTTCCTAGCTGCAGGGACGGAGACAAGATTATGGATCTACACAAAGTGCCAAGATGTCTGATTAAAACCTGGACTCTCGAAGGTACCCGGTGAAAAGTTAGGCTAGAAAATGTGAAAATGTCCTGACAGGGGCCCAGGATAATCACAGGGAAACTCATCTACCCCTGCCTAAGCTATTAGTGAATAACAGCATCCATCAAAATGGAAACCCCACGTCTGAGCTCCTCAAAAATCAGTGGTTCAAATATATGTTATTCTTTGTTCCAAGAAGCTTGGAGATTCTTGCAGAACAAGCCCCACTAATGATGAACTTATAGTCAAAAGTTATAAAACTTAAGTTTTAAAAAATCCAAAATGAGTGAAAATAAGCAGACCCAGCCACTGGAGAGTTGAAGTTCCAAATATTTCAGATAATAGAACAATTGGCTAGAGACTAAAATACAAGTATTTAAATAATTAAGGGTATAAATGAAGGCATCAGAAGCCCAAGAAAATAACAACACAATGAAAATAGAATTTGTAGAAATAAAGTAAGGAATCAATTAATATTAAAAACTCAGTGACCAAATAAAACAGTAGATTAGATATAGATAAAGAAAGAATCAGCAAATTAGAAGACTTACTTGAGGAGTTATCCAAATTTATCATGGAGAAATAGAGACAAAAACTAATATTGAGACATTAAAATCATGGAGAAAAAAATAAGATGACTAACCTATGCCTATTAGGAAGGAATTTCAAAAGAGGAAATGGAAAGGAAATAGGAGAAATTTAATATTACAAAAATGACTAGAAATTTCCATAGTTGATGATATGAGTTCTGAGACAAGAAACACAATGAGTCCCAAAGAAGATAAATAAAATCACATTCACATCTAGATGAATTAGAGTGGAAATTCAGAACACTAATAAGAAAAACAAGAAATCTTAAAAGCAACCTAGTTTATCTAAAAAAAGGAATATTTAGACTTATAATAGACTTCTCAACAGCTACAACAGGGACTGGCTGATAGTGGAGTAATACAAGAATGTGCTGAGAAAAAAACATCATACTAGAATTACATAGCCAGATAAATTATTAAAGAGTGAGGGTAAAATATAGTTATTTTCAGGCAAAAGCAGAGAGACTTTAAATCAAACATTGCTGATAGAAATACTAACAGATGTACTCCAGACAGAAGGTGTGGAGTAAAAGAAGAAATAGGGTCCCATTTTATTATTGTCTGTATATGTGTCTTTTTCCAATGTTTCAAAAGTAAAAAAAAAAAAAAGAAATTCCTTATTTATGTATTTGTATTATCTAAAGAAGTATGACTTCTGAATGCTGCCTGTGTTAGAGATCTTCCCCCAAAAACTAAATCTTAGACTTAGGTTAATTCTAAAGATAGATTTCTTACTTTGTAAAAAGATTGATTTTAGTCAAAAGGGCCTAAGATACATTCTAAAAAAAAAAGGAAATAAAGAGGAAAAGCAGGACCTGACATAAGGTCTCTAGAGAATTATTCTCTGGTTGAAGTTTGTGAGTCTCAAAACTGTGGAATAATATGCTTCCAGAGGCCACCTCTGGCTGAAAACCAAAGACCGTTCCCCCCCAAATTATTGAAATTCCCCACAAGCAGGTGAATCATCCATTTAGAAGACTCAAGAGACCTTGCTCATGTCGATGAATGAGTAGAAAAGAATGCTGAGCCTTTGATTTACATATTTTATTTCTCTGACCGGATACTTCTCTGAGGGTGGAGGGAAGGACCTTCATGGGACAGCAAAACTTTGTAAATATATGAAATTAATGAGATATTCCTAGGGGAAATGTAAGAGAGGAATTTTTGTGTGGAAAACGGGAAGAGGGGCTGTTAAAATGATGTATGCTGGGAAACATGTTTAAAAACCTGTAAGGAATAAAATCTAGAGAACAGTACTATACTGGGAGATGGAATGCGGCAATAAAAAAATGTCTATTTGGGAAAGGAGCTTTGCAAGGAGAAAGTCTGTAATTCTATCATTTGGCAAAGGTTGGAGCCCTCTTTTGGGTTGCCAGGAAAGATGCTTAAATCACAATTTTTATAGTTTCCTTCAATGGAACTTCAGGAAAATGGCCAAATGTGCAGGACTGAGTATGGCTCTAAACCTGACAGGCTGAATCGTGTACTGTGTCAGAACCCGAATCCTCGGTTTGGCTCCTTCTTTCGGCTCTTGGATCATTGTTCATCCAGGGAAGATTTATTGAGCCTGACTCTGTGCCAGGGAGTGTGCAAGGTGTCCAGCGGTCCTACTGCATTTCTCTAGGCCATCATTCTCCTGGGCAATTCGTTCACAACCTTTCTCTCTCTTCAGCCTTCTAATACTTCATCCATCCTCTCTCTCTGAGGACCTTCCTTCTCAACTCACCAAGAAAATAGGAGGTAACAGAACAGCAGCTCCACAGCTTCCACCAACTATGTCTACACATCCCTATCTGGCCTGTTCTCTGGTTACAATGAATTAACTGGGCTGCCTGGGGCCAGCCCTCCATGGGATCACTGGCTCCCCTTCTCCTCTCATTGACTCAAAGACACGGCTCCAGCCATTCCCCTCTCTCTCACATCAGTTTTTCTCTCTGTTCTGCGATCATTTCTAACATTATTCAAGCTCCTCCCTCAATTCTACATACACATCCAATTCCTGTTTGCTCTTCTTTGAATAATTAATAATAATAAGGAACCTTCTACAAGAATTATCTGATTTACAGTTGCTGCTTCTTCCAGTCATCCCTGAAACTTCCCAATCAGGGTTTTGTTCCCACAACTCTGCTAAATCAGCTCTTGCCAAATTCACGGGCCACCTCAGTGCTGCCAAGTTCAGAGATCATACCTCAGTCCTTATTGTTTGACATTGTTGATCATTTACTCCTTTTTGAAGCAATTTCTTCACTTAGCCCTAGTTCACCACTTCTCTTGGCTCTCGGTCATCTCTGGAGGATGCACCTTCTCTGTGACTTTGCTTCATGAGGCTCCTCTTCACATTCTTAGTTGCTCGCCATGACAGTGTCCCAGGACTCAGTCCTGGCAACTCTTCTCTATCCACATTCCTTTCCTGGATTATATATTATACTGTCTATTTATTTACTTATATGACAGTCTCACTCTGTCAACTAGGCTAGAGTGCTGTGGCCTCACTGCAACCTCAAATTCCTGGGTTCAAAAGATCCTCCTCTCTCAGTACCTCTAATAGCTGAGACTACAGGCATCCACCACAACATTCAACTAATTTTTCTGTTTTTTAGTAGAGATGGGGTCTCACTTTGCCCAGGCTAGTCTCATACCCCCAATCTCAAGGGATCCTCCTGCTTCGGCCTCCCACATTGCTAGGATTATAGGCATGAGCCACTATACCCAGCTAGTCTCATAACTTTAAACACCATCTCTCCATTGATAATTTTCAAATTCATAAAGCCAAACTGACCTTTCTCTTGAATGCCAGACTTCAATCAGTTGCCCACTTGACTTCTCCATTTATTTGAACATCCAAAATGAAGGTCAAACTTCACATTTCTAAATTCCAACTCTGTGTTCCCACCCCCATGCTCAAACTGCCTGTCCTTTAGTTCTCCTGACCTCATGTAGTGGTGGCTCCTTTGGATTAGTGGCTTACGTCAAAAATCTTGGTGTCACCTTTGACTTCCTCCCACTTCTCACCCATTTTCAGTTTGTTGACAAATTCTGTTGGTTTTACTTTCTAACTACATCTTACATCTGATAACCTCTTAGCCTCTTCTAGCACCATAACCCAGTCAAAACTGCCACCATCCTTTGACTGAACATCTAACTGGTACCCTCTGTACACTTGTTCCACGTAGCTTATTCTCCATAGAAGCCATCCTTCTAAAATGGAAATCAAATTACTTTCCTCTTTTGTTCTAAATCCTGCATGACTTTCATCTCATTTAGTCAAGTCTTAAGTCAGTGGTTCTCAACCTTCCTAATGCTGTGAGGCTTTAATACAGTTCCTGTGGGTTGTGACCCACAGGTTGAGAACCGCTGTCTTAAGTCTTTACGAAGGTCCTGCATATCCTGGCGTGTAATGTGAACATTATGTGTCTCATCTCTTCTCCTCCCATGCTTCTCTCCCCCACTCCAGCCCCGGTGGCCTGAGTGCACACTCGCCTTTACCTTTGGTTTCTATGTTCTCTCTGAATGTTTTTCCCAACATACCTGCATTGCTGACTTCCTCCCTTTAAAGGTCTCTATGTGTCACCCTGTCCAAGATGTTTTTGCAGACCACCTTATATAACATGGCACCCACTCCCCTCACTCTCTGTCATTCACGGCCCCATATTCTCATGTATTCCTTTATATTTTGTACATGTCCTGAGGGCACACATGTTTCTCTGAGCTTCGAGATCTAGTTTACCCTCATTGAATTGCAAATGTGAAAACAATTCAGGCCCTGTTGATTTGGGGCTCTGGTAATTCAGAATGTACTTAGTATGATCGTATGTCTTTTTTTGCATTTACTTCCACCACCACCCCCAATAAGTGCTCAAATGAGACACAGGGATTGTTGTGTGGGGTGAAAAGAAAACTGGACTGAGATTTAGGCAAGCTGGATTTGCCTAGTCTCAGGTTTACCGTCTGTGACTGTGCGCCTGCTGGCTCACCTCCCTGAGGCAAGCTTCCTTCCTCATCTTCTGAGTTCTTCTCTCACAAGATGAGGATGTTTAATAGGGCTGCCACTGGGAAATCGGCCTGGTGAGGAATTGCAAGTGGTGAGTGAGTGCTGCTTATAATTAACTCTGCTCCATTCCCCTCAATAACTATATGTCAAACATTTACCATGTTCAAGGCACTATGCTAATGCTAATGTGAAATAATGATACTCCTAGCCCTCATGGGTTGAAAATACCATACATCATAAAATTAAAACAAATATCTTTTATAAAAAATGATATAGTATCATTTTACACTCTACTCTTGCCTTTAGATAAGGAAACTTAGCTGAGGTTTGGTGAAGTGAAGTGACTTATTCAGAAATGAACAGTTAAGTAGTGGAGTTGGGGCTCTCCAAAGATGTTAACAAGTTTGATAAATGCAAAGATAGAATTCAATTTATTTTCTCAACATCAGCCACTTAAAAGAAATCAGAGTATAGACTCCAATCAGCATAGAAGCTGATTGCTTCTTTTCTATTTTGATAACCTTTTGGAAGTTGTCCGAGAAGGCTCACTGGGAGACGGTCCTTATATTTTTGCAGCTTGATAGACTGTCTATACCCATATGCAAAAGCAGTCAGGATTTACATGCTTAAGTATGAACAGCATGTCCACCTGTGTACACATCCTGTGTTTACACAGGATGAGCTATGATTAATTTAAATCAATGATTGAAAAATAACGTCCATCACCACTCTGCCCATCCCACAAGAGAGGAGGCAAGGTGAGGTCATAAAACTCACAACAGGCACCTGAGATAGTCCATAAAAAACAGTCATAGTTAATGTCTGGGTCAACACAATCTGCTTTTGGTTGAATTTACAAACATTATGAGAAACAACACCATGGGGGTCTTGCCTCACCTATCCTAACTATAATTTCTCCCAGATGATCAGGGAATCCTCTTCTAAGGAATTCAGTTCCTTGAACTTGACCTTGCTTGATGACTTCAGAGTGAAGAAGAAAATGACTGCCAGATTGAAAGAGAAATCTTTTATTCTTTGGCCAGATTGTGATTGGCTGAAAAATCAGATAATGATGCCTGTTGTGTGAGCACTCCCAGGGAGGCTTCCCTAAATGTACAGCTGCAGGAAACAAGGAGTGGCCATTAGAGCTGCAGGGCTGCTGGAGAATTTGTCTTAGTTAGAAGGACCTGCCCAGCACCCATGTGTCATCAGTTTTATGAGAATGGCCCCACCATTATCACACTGTGTTCACTACGCTCTGTAAGGTAGGGTGGGCATCAGTGTTCCCATTTCAGATGAGAAAGTGAACCCAGAAGCTGCTGTTCAACGAGTCCCCCAAAGTCACACACAGCTAGTCTGTTGGGAAGATGGAGCCTGAATCGTGGTTGTGTCCTCTGAGTTTGGTAACTGGTGGTAGCTAAGCTTGCAAAGCAGGACCTGAAACTCATTATGGTGAGATAGCTTCTCACTGTCCCTTGACAGAGACTGGAGCGCAGACCCTGCCAAGGTGAACAGGCACTGCTCAAGGCATGGACACATGCCACCCAGAGCAGCATTCTGCTTTCTTCCTTCCTGTCCCTAAGTGTCCCAGGAATTTGCCCACCTGCCTTTTCTTTTTCTCCCACCTATTTCCCCAGTTGGATTCCATTGGAGGAAATACCACCAAATCCTGACACACACACACACACACACACACACACACCCCTTCTTTGTCCTTCCCCTCCTCTGAGATTCAGGATTGTTCTTTCAGGTTTATGGAGCTTATAGCCATTATTGTTTTGTTTTCAAATTTAGTAACCAAGGGGAAAAATAAGACAAGTTAGTAGAGTACCAATGCTTCCAGTTACTAGAAAATTTTAGAATGACAAGAATCCTTTCCTAGGATAATGACTCTCAATCCTTAGGGTAGGGCCCATCTTGCTACATGCTCCATTGGTGGTGGAGATCATAATTATTCTTGGCCACTCACTTAATTAGAAGCAGAACCAATATTTGAACCTAGGCCTTCAGCCTCCTTGCCCAGAGCTGTGTGGGGGCTGCCTCCCTGGGTTGTGATGCTTCAATTAAGCAGCATGAATAAGAGGCTATGAACCTGGGGTGGGGGAGTGGGGCTAACAAGGCGAGGTGCTTATCAGCGACTCAGGAAGGGTCATCTGGGGTTGGTTCCTGCAAAGCTGCAGGACGTGTATATATATAAGACTCCATGCATATATTGCTTGGCTGGTTGACAGGAAAGCTAAAGGATTTATTTCCTTGGAGAAGAAAGGACTGACGAGGGGCAAGGGCAGAAACTGCTTCCCTGTGCTGCCTGCCTGCCATTTTTCCTTTGTGTCCAGAGTGAAAGAAGGAGGTGGTGAGAGAGAAGGATTTAGGGGGAACCCAGAAAGCACAGGTGGCCTGGGGAAAGCAGGAAGTGCCTCCCTTAGCTTTAGACTTCTTCTATCTAGACTATAGCACCCCTCTAACCTGGCCAAAGAATCACGTGACTCCCCGCAGCCACCCTCTCCCCCTTTCCCCTGCATGGCCCCCACACTCACGCACTTATTCCCATCTCTGTTATGAACCACTGCAAAGCCCAGTGAATCCACGTTCCCCTCAGCTCCTCCCTAACAAGCCTTTTCCAAGACTCCTCTCCCCAGAGGGACACCTGCCCTCCCCCAGGCTGGCCATGTGGAGTCTGTCTTGTTCCTCCCATCTCTTTACACTTGGGTATTTGGTTGTTGACACAGGGGCTGACCCCACATGTTATATCGCTGTGTGCTGAGCACATCCAGCGGGCGAATGACTTCCAGCACATGCTTGGTTTTCTGTTCTTTCTATTAGGGGCGTGATTTAGAAGATGAATGTTTATAACATGACCCAAGGAATTTCATCCTCCTCTGGAAAATTGTGTAGGAGAGAATCCTAATGGACAAAGAATAATGTCTTCTGGGCGCTTGCCAAATGCTTGGACTTGTTTTTAAAAGCCTCTGTGCTCACTCTCTACTGTTCATTGTCATCTCACCGCCTCACCAGCATTCCTAGTGCACTCTGAGGGGAGCGGTGATGAATAAATGAGCACCTCAGTTTTGTCCCTATGGATAAGCCTCCTTGTAGTGGTGATGTGTTGATTCCATATAAAGTGACTTTTCGGCCACGCACCTTTAAACAGCATGTAGCTCTCCTCTCTTGCTTTGCATTTGAGGGGGGACAGGAAGGAACATGAAAGGGGACCGAGACCCAAGTGCTAGGGGTGCCCAGGCAGAAGAGCAGCTTCTTGTCAATGGAACACAGCTCGGCAGTACCTGCCTCCACGTCCTCCTTGGGCAGGGGTTCAGCCTAGTGGGATGGCCCAGGATTTGTTGTCAACCCTGGTCCCATCACATAGCAAAGTGACGCAACTACTCGTACCTTCGGTTTTCCTTTCTGCAAAAAAGTACCTCTCAGGGCTTTTGCAAAGACTAAGTTAGTTAAAGTATGTGTAAACAGGATAATAATTTAAAAATACCTTCTGCTTTGTTTTTCTCTGACAGATTTCTTGCCCCTGTTGTGGCCCTAGAGAGAAGGAAGAAAGTAGATACTGCTTCGGGAAGGAGAAGGGTGACATAGACAGAGAGGAGGACTGAAACCCAGAAAGGGTAGAGCAGAGGGGTTTCCCTGGGAAGAGACAGAGAGAATGTTAAGCGCTTTTAAAGAATTCCGACATTAAATACACCATTTCTTAGGCTATGCAATTAGAAAAGACAAAGTGGGAGCAAAATGATCTGGGATAAGGTATACATTTTCTACAAAAACAGGTTAACATGTGGGAATTCCTCAGTTTCCAGAGGCATAGAGAAGATTGTACCAGCCCCGTGTAAAGTTGCCTTATGAAGGAACCCCACCAGCACCACCATCACCAATGGCTCTGGAATAGACCTTATGTAGGTAAGGGAAAGGGAGTAAGTCATGCCTCCGTAGGACCAAGAAGCTCTGGAGGGACATCTAGCTAGCTGTCCAAGGACAAGTGAACATGCTGCATGATTGAGTCAGCAGCGAGATGCCCCAATGTCCCAAACCAGACAATTTGAGGTGACCGACATCTGAAACTAACTGCAAGCATACAATGAGTTTCACTGGCCATGGACTTTAGTCACAGATATCTGACAGGTGCCTAGGATACAGACCTGGCCAGCCACATCAGGTCAGACAGCCAGCTGGTGAACTCTCTTCCCCCAAACCAGGAGGACACATGAGTGTCTTCTTTTAGCCAGATGCGTCAGCCAAGATGGCTGAGGGGAGAGCCTACAGGATTAAACATTTCCCCAGAGATACTCAGCTGGTCCTAAAGATTCTACTTAAACTTGAAGAGACTATTTTGAATGCAAAGATTTCTGAAGATGGAAAATTTTCTATCCTCTGTCTACTCCCAACCTCGGGCCCAGCATGGGGACTTGTGAGGATTCATTGCAGAGAAATAAAAAGGCGTGACTTGTGTAGTATATTAACACAACCATGTAGTTAGGAGCACCACAGACAGGAGACAGAGAATGTGTTCCTTTAAATGTAACTAAATATCAAATTGGGTAGAATCCTTCAATATGAAGAGCTCCTCATCTCTTGTGTATTAAGTACTGCTGGTTAGGAAGAAAGAATGTACATAATTATTGGCCACAAACTGATTTTATTTATAATAATGAAAGGGAAAAAAATAGAAATCATTGTGTGTCAATTAGTTAATTTTTTTATACTGAACATGAGTAAGATTTTTTTCCCGATACTTTACAAATATGAAGGAGGGGGCAGTGAAGACATCACAGCAACGTCCTTTTCTCTAGTTCAATGGCATTTGCACCTGTTGTGATGTTCTTCATCCTTCTTCCTGGGCTCCAGGGTTTGGACCACTGACTTAGCCAACTGCCAGTGAATTTTTGCTACTGTCTTGCTCTAACTTTATTACAGATTTTTTTCATTATTTTATTCATCTTCATTTAATTGGCACAAATGGCCTCTATGAGAGATATTATTATCTCCATGTTGCAGGTAAAGAAATAATGGATCATCAGAGTTAAGAGAAGATATTCATAAATATTTATCACACATTAAAAAAAATAATGAGAAGTCTGCTCTAAGCCCCAATTTTTATTAAAAGTATAATTCTTAGAGGAGGCCTGACCAGCAGTTATAGTTTGAGGGTTGAAGTTGATGCCAGAGGGACTTACCCTGGCCTCGTCAAATCATGGAAGAGGAGTCAGGCTGTGGGGCAGAGAAAGGAAATAGTTATGTACAGAACATTCAGTCAATGACAGACTGTACATGTGGCAGTGGTCCCATAAGACTCTGATGCCACATTTTTATTGTACTTTTAAAATTTTTAGATATGTTTAGATAGACAAATATTTATCCCCCTATTACAATTGCCTATGGTTTTCAGGACAGTAACGTGCTGTACAGGTGTGTAGGCTGGGAACAACAGGCTATACCATATAGGTTAGGTGTGTAGTAGCTTATACCATACAGGTTGGTGCAAGGATGCCCTATGATGTTCATACAATGCTAAAATTATTTAACAAAACTTTTATTAGAACATACCTTGTTGTTAAGACTATTGTCTACTCATTGTGCTCTTTTTCCTTTGGAAATTACTCCAGAGAAGACCACCACTAATGATAGTCAATGATCCATTTTTAGACATCTGGTAAGAAAAACACACAAGAGTTCAGAAAGTAGAGTAGGTGCCTGCGATGGCTTGAATGTGCTCCCTGAAGTTCATGTGTTAGAAACTTCATCCTCAAATTATGTTGATGGTACTTGGAGGAAGGACCTTGGGAGGTAATTAGATGAGGTCCCATGATAAAACGAATGTGTTTATAAGAAGAGGAGCTAAGACCTGACCTGGCACACTGAATCTCCATGGGATGCTGCCATGTTATGACTCAGCAAAAAGTCCCTTGCCCAGTGCTGGCCACCTAATACTGGACTTCCTGCCTTCAAAACATGAGAAATACATTTATTTTCTTTATAAATTATCCAGACTGTGGCATTCTGTTATAGCAACACAAAATAAAGACAAAGTACTTGTTTTTCTGTCATTAAAACAGAAGACAAGGGTTAGAGTTTTCAAGAAATTCTCCCCGAACTGAAGCAAACCACAAGCCTATAACACTGCTTAGAAGTTGTCTGTCAACCCCCCAGGCTTCCTCCAGATCTGAATTCTATCTCAGCTGTGTGTATTGGGGGTTTGGGGCCTGACAGAGACTATAATGTTGATAGGAATGATGATGTGGGTGTGTTCCCTTCAAACCATAGCTAATGAGAGTTTTGACCACATTAGTGCCAACTGTAGGTACTCAAACCTAATTTTGAGACTTCTTTCAAATCTCCTTCACCTAGAAATCCTTCATGTGAGAAGAAACAAGAAAGTGATCAGACTGCGGTGATCAGAGAATGGCTTCACTCACCTTTGTTTTTTCTTTTCCAAAGGAAATATTATCAGGAAGGCCAAAACACACAGCAGCTTAAGGGTGCAGCTCTGGGTGAAATAGGTGGCCAGCAGGAGCCCTGCCCTCTGACCCTGCTCTTTCTGGTCCTCACACACATCCCTGGAACATCCCTCTGGAACCCCACAGACTTCACAGAGTGCAACTGGAAATCACTACGTATATGAAAAATATGAGCGAGAAAACCACACGTGAAGAATTATTGCTAAGGGCGGCCATAAGCATCATGCATGTACTTTGGGGAATTATGATTCATTAACCAAATAAGAACTTACCACTCTGTCTTCCAGGGTACCTTATCCTAGGAATGCTAAGCACACAGGATAGGTTTACTGCATTGCCACAGCAACCATTTTATATTTTAGTAAATACTGTCCCTTTGCTTTGGTTCTACTTAAATATTCAAATGAAACACTTCTTTCTTAACCCAGAAACTATACTAGATTTTACAGGAGTCACTGAAATGTCTAAGAGCATGCATCTCGGGGAGCTCTCAAAATAGGTAGCATGGAAAAAACACAAATATATAGTAAAATAACAATCAAAAGTGTGAGTAACAATTAAAGACAGGTAAAGAGATATGATAGAACAATATGTGATGAAAAGTCTAAAGGTACTGTTTGGGAAATAATTGCTCTAGGGAAGGATTCAAGACTCACATTGTCTCGTATCACAGTGGCACCTTCCTTATGAGAGCTGGAAAACTGGAAGACGTCAAATTCTCCTCTCCGGGTTGCTGGTCATGTCTCACCTGGAATGTTGACTTAGTTCTTGGGCACTTCACTTTAAGAGAAACATGGTCTGAACACAATGGACTTCGGTGCAAAGTCATGTCCTGTGAAGAAGCATTGGCGGGTTTGTAGCCACTTTGTCTGGAGAAGGTGAAGCATTCATGTGATCCTTACCTAGCTAAGGATTTTCTTTCTTTCTTTCTTTTTTTTTTTTTCTAAGAGGAAAGGATATATATATATGGATATATATACACAGATCTACATATAGCAGTGCATTCATTCCTTTTTTTTTTTTTACTAAATCTTAACTGCATACATTAATGCATTTATGGGGTACAATGTGCTGATTTGATATACAACGTGGAATGCTTACATCAAACTGGTTAGCATAACCATCACCTCACTTAAACTTATTTGTTGTAGTAAGACTTTATACTAGCTGGGGATTTTCACGAGTAAGAATACGGCCGGTCCCTTTTCTCCACATCCACGCCAGCAACCCTGGCTTTGGGATTTTGTGATATGGGCTAAGGTCTTGAAGCCGACTGATTCTCTCCTTAGCTGTGTCAGTCTGCTCCTGAGCCTGACAAAGTCATTCATTTCTGTTACAGTCTTTCTGTTTCTGCCCTTCCTTTTTTTCTTCCTCAGAGGCATCATCATTCTGCTTACGTTGCTCATTGATGCTTACAAATGTCTTTTTTCGGCAGAGCCCTTGACATATTGATCATTAACTGTTTTAAATTCTCTTTCTGATGACTGTTGTCTCTGAGTCTTGTGAATCTCATAATGCTTGCTTTGTCTCTCTACTTTTCTCACCTTTTGTCCTACTTTGTAATTTTTTGTTAAACATCAGACACGCTGCATTAATTCCATTCCACGTAATGGAATTAAACAGAGTTTTAATGTGAAGATTGATATTCTTATGGCTAGTGATGGCCTTTCTCTGATATTTGCCACAGCCGAACGTTCCAGAGGCTTTAAATTCTTCCAGTGTCCTGGTTTATGTCCCCCCCTTGTAATGTTGGGCTTCCCTAAGTATCCCCCTCAGAAAGAGTCTGTGTTGTGTTTTACAGCTACGTTAGGTGAAGCTGGAACCCACTCTCATTCCCCGGGAGCCCCATAGTAGTGATGACCCTGATGTGAGTAAAGGGGAAGTCTTCTACCATCTTGCGACTGAGTCTGTCTTTTGGTCACCTGTATTTCTTGGCTGTGATCATCACAAGTCTTCCTGGGGTTAGTAGGGAGTTATTTACTTATTTAATTTTTTCTATTAGATGAATCAGGAAGGCTAGAATTGGCTCAGGAAGGTGGAAATCCTTTCTCAGAAGCTGCACAAGTTCTGGTAAAATCTTTTCTTTTGGAGAGTGGAACTTTGTCATGGGGAAAAGTCTGGCTGTATTTCAGAATACCTATTTTTCTGCTCTCCCCACCAGAAATCTAAGGGGTTTTTCTTGTCTCGGAAGCCATGGTGGGTATACGGAGATAAATACAAATATTTGGGGGAAGTCCTAGGAGTTTCTCTCTCTCAGCCTCCCACAGTGTGTCAGTCACCACACCGGTCTCCCTGCCTGGGTACGGCCCCAGAGCAGCTCTTGTCCCAGGTGATGGATGCCCGCTGTGTCTCTCTGAGTGCGCCCGACTCTCTGGATCTCATGGTGGCAGTTTCACTTGTTACTTCAATTCTCTTATGGTCCAAGAAAGACCAAAGATTTTTCTGGCTGACAAGTTGGAAGTTTTAATTTTCAGCTTGGTTAATAACTAATAAACTTTAATAACTTCCTGTGGTTATTGTCCTTTTATTCTTATAAGTGTGTAGTTTCTTTAAACCTTTTTGCCAGTTTTTATCAGATTTTTATGTCCCTTTTCTCACTTATTTATAGTTGGTTTTTTTTTTTTTTGGCTAGGGCTGGGTTTAAAATCTATACCTCCAGCTTATGGGGCTGGTGCTCTACTCCTTTGAGCCACAGGTACCACCAATTTATAGAATTTTTAAATGTATTCTCTGTCACATTCTGTTTCAAATATGTGTGTTATAAATAATCATGTCTTGGCTCAGTGCCTGTGGCTCAAGCAACGAAGGCACCAGCCACATACACCTGAGCTGGCGGGTTCGAATCCAGCCTGAGCCCACCAAACAACAGTGACGGCTGCACCCCAAAAATAGCAGGATGCCTGTAGTCCTAGCTACTTGGGAGGTAGAGGCAGGAGAATTGCTTGAGTCCCTAAGTGGGAGGTTGCTGTGAGCCATGATGCCATGGCACTCTGCCCAGGACAACAGCTTGAGGGTCTGTCTTTAAAAAAAAAAAAAATAAATAAATAAATATCATGTCTTACTCTGTGAATTGCCATTTTGATTTCATAGTGGTGGGTTTTGGTCAACTTAGTTCCCTACTATTAATGGAGCATAATTTATCACTATTTTCCTATTTAATGGTTTTTATGTTATGTGTAAGAGTTGAGCTGATGTAAACCTTGGACTTCAGCCCTTCTGAGGACTGGGTAGTTGATCAATTGGTTCTTTAAGGGGGGATGGAATCTCAGTCAGAATTCCAGGCTGTCTGCTGAGGCGACTCTGCCTGGAGAGACCCACACTTTCTCCACTCTCCCACTCACTTTGGTTCCCTACAGCATCTTCCATTGTCTTCAGGACTGTGGTGGCTAAAAGGTTGGACTCATCCCAATGCTCTCTCTTGTTTTTTCTCTCTCTCTCTCTCTCTCTCTCTTTTTTTTTTTGCTTCTCTGTTTTTCTGGCACTTGTCACAAACTTTTACTATCTTGGTGATTCTAACACCAACACAAAGACAACACACAGGTTTTTAGGAGGATTGGTCCATGTTGAGTTAGTCAGTCATTGTCAAAAGCAAAAAGTAACCCTACAGTTGTACCTATTGATTTTGTATCCAACAGAATCACTAAACTCCCTTCTTCATATAAATTTTGGATCCGTTGATTATGTGTACTCTTGATTCTCAGGTTTAACATTTCTGAATAAGGACAAATTTGCTGCATCATTCTCTTCAATTCTTTTTTTTTTTTTTTGAGATGGAGCCTCAAGCTGTCCCCCTGGGTAAAGTGCCATGGCATCACTGCTCACAGCAACCTCCAACTCCTGGGCTCAAGCGAGTCTCCTGCCTCCGCCTCCCAAGTAGCTGGGACCACAGGCGCCCACCACCATGCCTGGCCATTTTTTGGTTGCAGCCATCATTGTTGTTTGGCGGACCCGGGCTGGGGATTCGAACCCGCCACCTTAGGTGTACGTGACTGGTGCCTTAGCCGATTGAGCCACAGGCGCCGAGCCGTTCAATTCTTATTACTTCTCATTTAATTCATTTTTCTTTCCTTTCCTTGACAGAAAATCTTTCAATGCAATTATACATAGAAAGATAATGGTAGACGTCCTTGCTTTTTATCCAAAGAGGAGGACATTGAATGTTTCACTGTAATATATTGTGTATGCCGTTCTTCTTTAATCTTAATTTTATTCCTTTTTTTCAACTACTAAGATGAAAATAGTGATTTCATAATTTTTTACTTGCCTTGCATTCCTGGGATAAATCTTTCTTGCCCGTTCTATGATATCCTGTTTTATATTTTTAGTTTTGTAAAACTATTTGCATCTGAGTTTATGAGTAATTTTTCTTTCATTATGGTTTCCCCTATTTTCCCCAGTTATACTGCTACATAAAATCATGGGGGATGTCATTTTTGTTGTTGTTTTTGGTTTTACCTTTGTTTCGTTTTCTAGAAGGGTCCGTGTAGTTTTGAAATAATTTCTTCTTTTCTTTTTTTTAATAGCTTTGTAGAATTTGAAAGAGAACATACCTAAGCCTAGAATTTTCATTGTCAAGGATTTGCAACTACTTTTTTCTACTTTTTTGATCAGCAAAGGAATAATCCAGTCCCATTTGTATTAGTCTTGAGGTACACACTTTTTCTGAGAACTTGCACTAAGTATATTTAAAAACTTGGAATTTACTTATGTATAAGAAATATTATTATTATCCTAATATCTGTATTGTCTGCGGTAATGTTTCCATTTTTATTTCTTATCTTGGATTACTCTTTGAGCCTTTCACCTTTTCTCTTCCTAATTTTACTGGTAATTTCTGACATGTTTGTATTTTTGGCTTTTAAAGGTATAATTATTGAATTTGTGAGTATGTTCTCTGGAGTATTTGTTTTTTATTCTTTTAGTTTTATCTGCTATCGCTATCTTTTGGCTATTCCCAAAACTTATTTTGATTTTTTTCTGTGTGAGGTGGATTATTCTGCCAATTAAGATTCAACCTTCTTTTTAAATAATATACACATATAAGGATAATTTTGTTTCTTTTTAGAGCTGACTTGCAATACATATCATTGATACATGACATTTAGTAGGCATTCAATTAAAATATCTTCTTATGAAATAAAAAGTTCGGGGATTAATCATTTAGGAGCACTTCTTATGATGAATTTAAAGCTTATTTATTTTGTCGAGGAATCATGGTCTTTAAAATTCTGAATTGAAATGTATCATACACTAGTTTATGATCAATTTTTTAATGATCTCTTAATGCATTTTTAAACTATGTATCTTATAATTGTTGGGTGTCACATGTTTTGTTAGATTCAGCTATTAAAGATGTCACTAAATCTATAATATATTTTTTTATAGTCTATTAACAACAGAAAAAAATGTGTTAAAATCTATAAGTATTATTTTGGACTTACCTATTACTTCTTCTTCTTTTTTTTTTTTTTAAGAGACAGAGTCTCACTTTGTTGCCCTTGGTAGAGTGCTGTGGTGTCACAGCTCACAGCAACCTCCAACTCCTAGGCTTAGGTGATTCTCTTGTTTCAGCCTCTCAAGTAGCTAGGACTAAAGGCACCTGCCCCAATGCCCGGCTATTTTTTTTGTTGTTGCAGTTTGGCTGGGGCCGGGTTTGAACATGCCAACCTCAGTATTTGGGGCCGGCACCCTACCCACTGAGCCACAGGTGCCACCCTATCTATTACTTTTGTTTAATATTATGACAAAATTTTGCTCCATATATTTTGTGGCTGTGGTCTTCAGTGATTAAATTTTTTAAATATGTTGCCTTCTAAATGAATTGCTGAATTGACTTTAACATTATGAGCTAACGCCGTTGTCTGGCACTGTAAGGTGTGACTGGCTGACTTTGCTTCAGAATTACCACTTGATTGCCTCTTCTTTTGAAAACCTTTCTAACTTTACTGAAATTGTAGTATAGATGCTAAATATACCATATGTTTTTTTTTTTTTTTGAGACGGAGCCTCAAGCTATCCCCCTGGGCAGAGTGCCATGGCATCACAGCTCATAGCAACCTCCAACTCCTGGGCTCAAGCGAGTCTCCTGCCTCCGCCTCCCAAGTAGCTGGGACCACAGGCAC
>CAUYQV010093348.1:0-22896 GCA_963574575.1 Galagoides demidoff | reverse complement strand
ACACTTGTACTAGACTGTTTATCACAGCTCAATTTACAATTGCTAAAATGCAGAAATAGCCTAAATGCCCCTCAACCCAGGAATGGATTGGCAAGCTGTGATATATGTGTACCATGGAATACTATTCAGCCATTAAAAAATGGAGATTTTGCAGCATTTGTACTAACCTGGATGGAGGTGGAACACATTATTCTTAGTGAAGCATCACAGGAATGGAGAAGCATGAATCCTATGTATTCAACTTTGACATGAGGACAGTTAATGCCAATTAATGACATGGTGGGGCATGGGGGAAGGGGAGACAGAGACGGAGAGAGGGGATGAGGGAAAAGAAAAGAAAATAGTGACGAATTCTCACATAAATTAGATTTAATTTTGACCAAAGTACAATACTTAAACATTAATTTTTAATTCCACTTGTTAATATGTTGTTTAGGATATTGCATCCTCATTTATAAGTTAAATATGTTTGTAATTTCCCTTTACAATAATATGTATTTTCCGATTTTAATATCAGGTGTATCCAGGTGAAGTAGAATGATTTTGAAGTATTTCTTCTTTTTCTAATGTCTATAAGATTTGGCATGATCTGTTTTTTTATATTATCTTTTATTTTTATTTATAAATATTAGTTGTCTATTTTTTGAGACTTTGGAAAAAGAAGTAAGAAGATGAAATTAGCTGATAACTCCGTACTGAACCTCAGAGACAAAGCATTATTCTATGATGGACATACTCTGATTTGACAATGTGAATGTTACTTTTTTTGCAATATTATTATTATTGCTCAATATTTTGTTGCAGCAATTGTCTGATTTCTTTCCCAAATATATTTATCTTCATTTGTTTCTTTACAAGGTTTTTGTTTCTAGTCCTTATCTTAAACATTGTTACTGTTATTAAACTTTAACGCTTTTAATTCTGTGAAGGCAAAAAGTGGAAACCAAATAAACACACATATACGTACAGAGGAAATAAAAAAATAAATAAAGACAGGCTTGGCGCCTGTGGCTCAAGCCGCTAAGGCACCAGCCACATATACCTGAGCTGGTGGGTTCGAATCCAGCCTGGGCTTGCCAAACAACAATGACGGCTGAAACCAAAAAATAGCCGGGCATTGTGGCAGGTGCCTGTAGTCCCAGCTACTTGGGAGGCAGAGGCAGGAGAATCGCTTGAGCCCAGGAGTTGGAGGTTGCTGTGAGCTGTGATGCCACAGCACTCTACCCAGGGTGATAACTTGAGGCTCTATCTCAAATAAATAAATAAATAAATAAGAAATAAACACACACAAAAAGCTCTGTCTCCCAAATTCTGGGGGAGGGGGGTTGGAGAATTTTCTCCTTTCTCCCTCATTAGCACTATGAAGAATAAACTCTTTTCTCTGCTGTTAAAAAAGAAAGAAAGAAAAGAAAAAAAAAAGAAAGAAATACCACGTTCTATATTTTTCAGGAAGTTATTATCAAAGATGATACCACTGGGTAGAAAAAATGGGAAGCCATTAGCAATTAAATTAGTAAATTTAGGAAACTCAGTTTTGAATCATAAAGATTTTGTGACTAAATGAAAGCAATCAATTAACTGAACTTTTGCAATTATAACTGGAAATTATATTTGCTTCTTCTGGAGAAGAAAACAAACAGAGGTCTGATACTTGGAGGTAGCAGTAACTTTCCATTACTTCTTCCACCTCTTACGCTTCTCTGTGGGAGATTGGTTTGATTGTTGAGGTCATGAAGGCCCTGTGTGTGCCAGCTTAGTTTTTCCTCTTTTGCTCACAGGACCTGATTGGTCGAAATGTGTGACACCAGCTGGGCCAAGCATTTTCCCTGTAGGGAGGACCCTGCCATAGTCCAGCTGTTCTGCCTGTGACTGAGGAGTTAGGATCAATTCGTGTTCAAAGAAATAGAAGACCATTTTGACCTCATGGGTGAAACTTAATAGTGAATTGGATTATTTTTTTTCCTTAGTTATCTTCTGTGTCTAATATAGCAGGTCTCAAACTGATATACACATTGGAATCAGAGCTCTAGGATATATTGATGCCTGGGTCCCCCCTCCAGCTACTGATTTAATTGCTCTGTGGTGTACACTTGAGAACTGAGATGTTTAAAAGCTCCCCTGGAGATTCTAATAATTAGTCAAGATTGCCTTTGTGAAGGAGTGTTAATTAGTATCTTCCAAACCCAGGAAACAGTTGCTACTGGTGTATTGCTTGCCACATGTTATGAGTTGAATTGTGTTCCCCGCATCCCCCTGCAAATATGTTGAAGTCTTAATCCCTGCTACCTATGAATGTAACCTAATTTGGAAATAGAGTCTTTGCAGATGTAATCAATTTAAGATGAGACCATTAGGTGGGTAATACAATGACTGGTGTCTTTATAACAGGGGAACACACACACACACACACACACACATGATGGGGGTTGGGGAGAGAGACACACAGAGAGAAAAGGACCATGTGAAGACAGAGGCAGATATTGGAGTTACATTGTCACACATCAAGGAATGCCTGGGCTACAGGAAGTTGCAAAGGGGAGACCAGATCCTCCCCTAGAGGCTATGGAGAGAGTGTGGCCCTGCTGACACCCTGACTTCAGGCTCCTGGCTTCCAGAGCACTGAGAGAATAAATTTCTTTTGTTTTAAGCCTTCTAGGTTGTGTGCTTGGTTATGGGAGCCTTAAGAACTAAAAGTGTGTGTTAAAAGTGCATTTCAGAGACTAGGATACGCTTGGAGAGCTTGTGTTCCAAGCACAGAACCATTGGAAACTGCTGAGCACCTCATTAACCAGAGCACTTTGTAGTCCCAGATTCTACTGCTGCCATCCTGCAGAGACCGTAGCTGCAGAATGCCCTGAGCGCTTCCCTAAGGAACGTGTCATTTTGGATCTTCTTACAAGGGTGTGAAGGGTGTGATAAATTCCAATCACATGCTCAACTTTTCCTGGACATCTACCAAGAGTCTGTCTGAACTTCTAAATTCCTAGGAACAGTGATTCCTATACATTTAGGTAATTATTTTTTATTTGTATTGACACATAGCCCTAATGTAATTTTTACTATTGGACGCAAGTTTGTGTGTGTCCTCTCCCTACCAGCCAGAGATATGACAACCTACTCATACAGCCTATGGAATATGTGGTAGGAGAAGTTGTAGGAACATGATCTGAGTGTGTCAAATTACCTCTTGAAAGGTTAAAAAAAAATTAGGTCAATTAGGAGCATGAACAAAAGCCAACCATAGTCTAAGAAGAATTGGTTTGTGAAACTTGTAGATTAAAGACAATATGTTCACATGGGTGGCACCTGTGACTCAAAGGAGTAGGGCACCCACCCCATATACTGGAGGTGGCAGGTTCAAATCCAGCCATGGCCCAAAACTGCAACACCTCCCCGCCCCCCACCAACAACAAAAAAATGCTCACATGAGAGAAAATACAATTGAATCCAAGAAGAGGGGTGGGAAGAGGGAGTCAGCAGTTCATTCCCAGAGGGAACACATGAGGGGTGTGTGAGGGTGTGTGGCACATTTCCTTGTGAGGGACAGAGGGACATAGTTACAACATAGACTTTGCCTGACAAATGCAAATGGTCCAGCAATGTGGTCTAATTGTATGTATCTTCATATTAATCGGGCAGGGGAAGGGAAGATGTGAGCTGACCTTGTAAATGTTTCCCAAACCAATAGCTTTTTGTGTTTTCTCATTATTGGAAAAATAAAATTAGGAATTAGGGGAAAAAAAAGAATTGCTTTGGGTATAGAGCAAGTTCCGAGGAGGCATGCTATGAGTAAGCGCTGGGAGACAGGATACAGAAAGAAATGCAACAGGATTGGGTTGAAGCAGCATCTCCGGATGCCGGGGTACTGGGGCTGCGTGGGAGAAAAACAAGATGATAGAAACGCCCTCACTAGGGCGACCTTCATGACTCTGGTGCTAGTCTATATGTAACTTTCACAGACTCTCCCACTGTGGTATGCCTCCACTTTAAACCAAAGATACCAGTTAAAATAATACTCTGCGTGGCAAGCCATTTGTCCTAAATACAAACTGCTACTCAAGTTTTTTCACGTACTGTTAATATACTGGGAAATTCCTTAAAAGTAATACATTAGCTGTAATAAGCCTTGGAGACTCTCTCCCTATTTGCAAGTTATATTGCAGTAGACTCCTGCCTAAATCAAAAGTGGAAATTCAGGATTGTGCCACAAATGGTACCTGATTGGTTTATTCTAAAATATCTGGATTATCACCTGCTCTTGAAATTAGGCCTGAGGACAACATGCTAATGTCCTTTGGGACAACAGTTTATAGGATTGACCAAGGGCTGCTGCTTTAAATGTTGCTTATACTTTCCAGTTTTCTGTGATTCCCCTTTCTATAGGTGTTTAACTTGGACTTGAATTGATACTGTACTGTTTTTCTTATGGCACAGAGGTGCGTGGGCATGGGTGCGTGTGAGGGGATGATGGTGCAACTGTCCCTGAAATACTAGACAGAATTTGTATGTTGTTTTTAGAGTTAAGATTATCTTTTTTTTTTTTTGAGACGGAGCCTCAAGCTGTCCCCGTGGGTAGAGTGCCATGGCATCACAGCTCATAGCAACCTCCAACTCCTGGGATCAAGCGAGTTTCCTGCCTCCGCCTCCCAAGTAGCTGGGACCACAGGCACCCGCCACAATGCCCGGCCATTTTTTGGTTGCAGCCATCATTGTTGCTTGGCGGGCCCGGGTTGGGGATTCGAACCCGCCACCTTAGGTGTACGTGGCTGGTACCTTAGCCGCCTGAGCCACAGGTGCCAAGCCACAAACACAGCTTTTTAAGTGCCAGTGTGAACTCAGGAGTAAGATTTATCATATTTGAGAGGAAAAAAAATATTTTTTCAAGGGAGGGAGCATAGCAAGGCAGACATTGTAATCTTTTGCAGGTTTTGTTTATTTTAATAGATTTAAGGTGCACCTGAGGAATTTCATCCCATGTTTATATTGCAGAGTGATGGCGTCAGACTTTTGGTGTGCCTGTCACCCCAGTGGCGAACATGGTAATGGGCAAAATCTCAGCAGTGGCTCACTCTGTGCGGCTCCAGTTCATTTTCTTCCAAATGTCTTTTCTTATTCTGGCAAAGAAAATCTCTTCCTAAATAAGTATGTGCATTACTTCCCTGCTGACATTTTTATGGAGCCTCATAATGATTATTTAAGACTTGACAAAATTATGCATTTTTAATTATAAGATTTTTTTTTACTACTTATAGTAGTAAAGATTTCTTAGATTTTTTTTTTTGCATAGAGAAGATTCTTAATACTAAAAAAAAAATGAATCAAGAATATTTCACCATTGTCAGTGATGCTTTTTTTCCATTTAAAATTAACAACCTTCTGTCACGGCACGTGTAATAAGTGTGAGGCATTAAATTCCTTCAGGAGAATCTTCTTTCTTAGTAATTTTTCAAAGTCTCATGTGGTATTCTTGGTGACATGTTGTGACATCGGCAGTGTGTTCTTCACTATTACACAGTCACAGTGTACTCAAACCTCCTCTTAGTAGCTTCTGAGTGTTCTCTATTTTGTCACACAGAATATCAAAACACTAAAGATTTAATAAAGTTAATAGTTTTTTTTAAACTGGAAGCTCATAGCAACAAAGAATACAGAGACTGAGGAGGGTTTGCAGCCACAGCTTTGTTGCCTGCTGACATGCCCGCAGTTTCAGCACCGTTACTTTAGGGCCATCTGTGCAGAGGTTGACACAGTGGAAAAGGCAACTGGCATCTTTGTATTATTATGAAAGCAATTTCTGCCTGTAGGACCTGGACCCCTTGACGGATCTCAGGGATTTATCAGGGTTCATGGACTATGTTCTGAGAAACAACAATGTATTTCTCACAGCTGAGAAATCTGGGTCTTTGAAAGAAAGAGTAATTCAGACTAAGGTCAGAAAAGGCATTAGCAGCAGAACTAAGTTTCAGTCTTCTGAGTTCTTCCTTCTCTATACAGTACCAACTCAGACCTCTTTAAATAAAGCATGGTAAGCCAAACAAGAATTTATATATTTCTTAAGAAAACATAACACATTTTTTTTATTTTTGTTAAAGCAACCTGACTTTTCACAGACTAACTAGACATATTGGAGGGTTAAGTTTAGACCATTGTAAGCAGAAAATTAAGCAGCTCTTGAAAGACCTTGAAAAGACAAGCTTGTTTAATTTTTTTTCCCTCGTTTTAACAAGCTGGTATGTCGGAAGCCACCACTGACAAAAGTTGCTGAGCAGAAAGATTGCAAGGTTCCCATTTCCCAAGGGAGACTCAGCGTAGAGGGCTGTTCATTTCAGCCATTTCCACTCAAGTGGTTTCTGTGTTGCCTGTTTAAAAGCAGAACATCAGAATGGACCAGAAAGGGCCTTGGGCTGCATTTCCCACAGTGGACGCGGAGTAGACTCAGAAAGCAAACATATTATTCCCTGAGAAAAAGATCAAGGCTAGGTTTGAATTTAAATCTGAGTTAATGTAGTCAGAATAAGATTTTGTTCATTGTTTTCCGGAGTAAAGAGAAGAGTGGCTTAAGGAGGAAGGAAGTTAAAGCGATGGGTGAGGAAACGGAGGAAGCACCTAGTGACAGACTTTCCAGGCACCCTTACTGTGACTGAATCAGAGAAATGGGGCTAGAGCTTGGTGGTTGCCTGCAGACAAAGGAAAGTGTTTTTAAAGACAAGAGACTTGTCCAGAGCAAGGTCACTCAAGCTGTGCTCCGCTGTGCAATTTGTCACCTACAGAATGAAATGAGTGCAGGAACTCAGAGGAGGCATTTGGCAAGTTTTATAGCAGCTTAGTATTGCTGAAACATCCAAGCAAATTATCATTGTGGTAGTAATCATTTTTATTGTATTTTTTAAAGGTATCGGGGACAGATTAGAATTCTAAAAATAAAAGAAAACAGTAATAAAAAATCGTTCTTAGAGTTTGAGAAACTCATTTGGATGAAGCCAGAATATAGCTCTTCTAGAAGAGAGTGATTTCTGTAGACAGGAAGGAGCAATTGTGAGACATTTTAGGAGAGGCTGATTTTAACTGTAACAGCTTGAAAAGTTTTTGACCCATCTGTGGAAGTTGACAGAAATGAGGACAGAGACCGTGTCATTGTAGGGCTCCAGATCTGGGGGTGAGTAGGAGATTTTAGAGTTTTTCACATTTTACTCCTAAACATCATTAATGGAGTAGAGGTTCAGGATAGACTATTCCTGAATTCAGAGTAGGCTTCATTATCTCCTTATGCTTTTCAGTATTTGTTAAATATTTTGAAGTAAGTATTTGTTAATTCCCTATTGAGAAAAGCTTTTGGAAAGATTACAGCAGTTGAAATCTTTGAATCTAAAAGATTACAGCAGAGCTTCTGAGTTACACACCCAGTATTTAAATGAATCCAGCAAAGGGAAGACTTTGCAACTCTGGAGAGATGAATCGTATGACATAATTTTATAATATCTCTAATTTAGATTTTATGTTGCATTTTTAAATAAGTTATATGTTTTCTGAATCTGAAACACATGTATTAAACTCACACTAAAGCAATATGCATTTGTTCAAGTTGATGAATTTGGTTTATTCCAGGTACAAGAAATTAAAAGGTGTGAAGAACAAGGAGCAATAGATGTCTGCTTTTTGTTGGTTTTATAGACATAGGTCTGTGCTTGAGAATGTGTGTGTGAGATTTACAGAAGAAATACAGTACTCTAGGAAGCAAGCAGAGAGAGCTAAGTGACCCAAGATTCTTTTCATCTTATCCACTTGGATAAAAAATGTATTACACTGTGTTATAGGCAGCATTTTGAGATCAGAATAAAAATACCTTGGACATTGACTTTTGGAGGCCTTAGGGGTATCCATCTCTAAGCTCTGCATTCCTCTCAGTGGCAGCTTTGGAAATCAAAGTTACTGTTGTTAGGAGAGATCGTTAGTACCCTATTTAGCAAGAAATTATGAATTTATATATAAGTGATTTTAACGTAAGTCTCTTTGGCACATAAAACATTTATACTGTTTTCCAGCTAAAGATTCATAGAAAAGCATTACATAAATGTTTTACTATTCTATCTCGAGGAGTGTCTTGTTTGTAAACAAATATTTTTCCTAGCTCACAAAAGAGAATAATATCAAATTATTGACTAGGAAAAGCTCTGTTAGAACTCTAAAGACCTTCCTAATGAAATACATTCTTCCTGGCCACATTTAAACTTAGAAAGAAAAGTAAGCCATTATAATATTATTGGCAACTTTTTAGACTTCCCAAGAAGAGTTTTTTAAAAACTCAAACTTGAAATGCTAAGGCCAGCTTTTAAAATCTTTTGCTGGCTATATCCCAAACTTTGGGCCAACTTTGTAACATTCTCATACATGCTAAGTAAGGATAATCGCCTCTGGGTTAAGCTGTTCAATGCTGTGAGTCACTGTTGGATTCACTTAGGATAACCATTCTCTGGAGCTGGGCAAGAGAGTGAGAGGAAGAATTCCTTTGTTATTTTAAAATCTTGGGAGTTTTCTATGTGAAATTAGAAAAAAAAAATAGTTTGCTGTGAAAATGATATTTCTTCCTGGATCCAAGAGATAAAATCCTGTGTGTGGCGGAAGATCAAATGTTTTCCTTCTAATTGAGCTTTCTCTGAACACTTAAGATCTGACTACTCAGTGGGCATAAAGTTTCATATAAGCAAAATGAACAGTTTCTAGAGAGTTACTGCGCTGCCTGTGTGCTCAAGAAGGTAGATCTTATGTTGTATTCTTACTGCAATAAAATAAAATTATAAAGTAACATTTGTTTTAATTTAATGGCTGTTTGCCATAGTGTCTCCCTTAAATAGGAAAAGAAATACAACTGAGAATCTTCATTAAATTCTGACCCTTGAAGCTAAGATAATAAAGGTGTCTGGAACACCCATTCCATGGGAAGAAAATACTTTAAGCTGATTATTTTTCAAGTAGATCATGAATGCATTTGATCTGTGTAGGTGGGCAGATCAACGGAAAGCCCTATCGACTTCGTTGTTACAGACACAATTTCGGGAAGTCAGAACAACGATGAAGCCCAGATCACACAAAGCACCATATCCAGGTTTGCCTGCAGGATCGTATGTGACAGGAGCGAGCCTTACACAGCACGGATATTCGCCGCTGGGTTTGATTCTTCCAAAAACATATTTCTTGGAGTAAGTACTATTAATGAGTACCTTGTTTCAAAAAAAAACATCTACTATTATGTCCTCTTAGAACATTTAATTTGGACCAAAACATTTACTTTGCATATTGCCTCTACTTAGATTTTGACGTTTTGAGATTTTAGTTTTCAGGCAGCCAGTAGGGAGGATGAAAGGAACCCTGAGCAGGAGGCCTAGGCGTCAGGTTTTTTTAAGCTCCTGAAATGAACGGAATGGTATCCAGAGATAAATTTTTCATCCATTTTAGCACCTCTTTTATACTGTCAGAATAATTGCATATTTTAGGCTTGGCAATTGCTAGCTTTACGTAAAAAATGAAAATTTGTCACCTTCGTTCCCCTCCTCACTGGTATTTTAAAGAAGTTCCGGAGTACCCTGAGTTAGAAGGCATCTTAGCAGTCTTTTTCTATTCTGTGGTGTGCTCTCCAGGAAAAAGCAGCAAAATGGAAAAACCCCGACGGCCACATGGATGGACTTACCACAAACGGCGTCCTGGTGATGCACCCGCGAGGGGGTTTCACCGAGGAGTCCCAGCCTGGGATCTGGCGTGAGATCTCCGTCTGTGGGGATGTGTACACCTTGCGAGAAACCAGGTCGGCCCAGCAGAGGGGAAAGCTGGTGAGTGGGCTTCATGCTGGAAAATGAACCAAACTGAAAAACGTAACTCAAGGACTACCGTCTCCTCCAGGCGGTTCAGAACTGTGTAGGGTGAGTGCTGTGCACTGTGCCCTGGGAGCCAGGAATTCTACCACCCCTGAAAGTTAGAGGGACATGCCCTTACTTCCTCTAAGTGTTCCCATAGTAGAAGTAAATTATCTTCTGTTCCTTACCAACTTAAGAGCATAATCTTTTATGTCTCACCCCCAAAATCTACCTAAATTCACTGTAATGAGAACGAACTTATTTTTAGTGTAAAACTGTACAGATTTGAAAAAAATCCTGAGCTGTCTAAAACAAATTAGTGAAAATTATGTACTAAAGAATTATTTTCTAGACTTTCTGCAACTAAGAAATAATTAAGTTAGCTTTTCCCCTTGAGATCATAGTAATAAATTAATTCTCAATATTGTCCACCATAAGATAGTTAAAAACGTTTTACTTGCAGTGATTTGTATTTTTCTGCTAACCAGGCATGTTAATATCTTCCTGAAAATATTCCCACTTAGCCCCAGTTTTAGAGAGAAGAGAACCACAGTCACCACAGAATGTGGGGCTATTTTCCTAGCATGGTTTACTAGTCTCTGCTGGATGCTTGTGTTTAGGGACTTGTTATTTTTCTTTTCATTTTACACGATTATTTGGCTACAGGCCCAGCTTCTGCATTTTATAGTAGCAAAGCCTCATGTTGGAGCACAATGGCTGAATAAACCCAAGAAGCACTTTCTAAGAAAGGGCAAATAAATTCAACACATTTGGTTATAGATTTTCAATAAATTACACATAGGGAAGGAAATGTGAAAGCAATTTTTCAAAAAAACTTTTATTTCTAATTATGGGATAGTTTAACACAAAACTGACCTAGATTAGCTGTTCATCATCACAACAGCAAGAACACAGAGTCAGTAAGTGGCTGCTGGGTGGAGGCATGGTAACGTCAGCTGCTGGGCCAGCTCACTAGCGGTTTTTCATCATTACAGCAAATGATGAAACCTTAATACTTTATTTAGTCAACAAAATTAATTAAATGTGGGGTAAATGTCTTTTCAGGCACTTAACCCCCTGAATAAATAAATAGATGAATGGAGTTTCACTGTCCTACTCATTTAGCTAGTTAATGACAACATGTGGTAATACTTTGTAATGTTAATGTAGGAGTCCCTAAAGTATTTCTTTAAATTATAGCTGAGTCATTTTATTAAACTATAGTGGCTTTGTATAAAATTAAGTAAATTTGGTTAAATTGATTTGCTTGCCTAATTTTAGATAAAATTGCAAAAATGACCATAGAGTTACTATGTGCAGGTTCTACTAAGTGCTGTGCGTTAATTCTCTCTTGGATGTTGCTTAAAACAACCAGTGAGGTCAGGGCTGTTACGGTTCCCATTTACAGACAAGGAAACCTGAGTTTTAAAATTTCAGTCACTAGTGAAGTGACTGGGTGGGGGTTTGAATTTTCTACATTGTGCTAAATTGACATGTGGGGACCATGGTATTTAACTGTCTCTTCCACAGCACACTCAATCCCTGTGCTTGTACTTGGCTTTTCTTTTTTGGTAGAATTTACAAAATAAAATCTGAATTTTGTGCTTCTGTCTTCACCATGCTGCCTTCTGCACTCTGGAGAAAGACATGCACATTGTTCGTTATTTGCAGGTAGAGACAAGGAAGTAATGTTCACTTCACACAGGAAGTGAAGATTTAAAGGGAAGGAGGGGGCTGCAGGCTGCATTCAGAGCAACTGTTAGAGTCACTGGCTTTGCATTCAGCCACCAGGTCTAAGTCCTGGCTCCAGAGCTCAGCTCTGTGGCCTTGAACCAGTGACTAGCTTCTCTTGCTGCCTAGCTTCCAAATCTGCTAACCAAGCAGGCTGGTCCGAGTCCTATGGGATTGTTGTGAGAATTCATTTTGACTCCTGGGAAGGAGAGAGCAGTGCTGTACATGGTAACATGCCACAGTCGGTCAGCTGCTGTTGCAGAGCTCAGGCTAGGAGCTGGGATGTGGCCGTGATCACCACTTCACCTACAGGTTGCATAGCCTGTCACAGACCAGGCAGCAAATCACTAAATCAACAGATACCACGTGCCAAGGGCAGTCACAGAGACAGCACTGGAAGGTACTAGAGACCCTCAGAGAGACTGCTGCCCAAGTTGTGGGGGTTCAGGGGCACAAAGGCATGTGGAAGGCCCACACTTATTGTTTATCAGGAACTACCCTTTGGGAGACTGTCCAGAGTCAGAGGCAGGTGGTCACCAAATCTCAGGTTTTTTTTACCACACCAGGAATGTCCTATAAACAGTTACATTCTGAGATGAGACCTCTTCTGAGGGTTGCCTGTGGTCAGCCAGGAAGGGATGGACCTCAGAACACCCAGTCAGAGGGGAGGGGACATGGGCAGTACTCAGTATGAGCTGGTACAGAGACTTAACAGAAGGCTGTTTGGAAGGGGTTACAGTGTTTGTCCTGTGCAGTATTCAGATTTATCAGTTTATGGAGACTAAGTTTTTCTAACTACTAGTATTTGGTACTCTTGTTAGGAAAGGGCTAATTCTCCATTCGGGGAAAACTTCCAGGGCAAAGTGACATCTGAATGATGCCAGGCAAGGACTTGAGCTGGAGATGCCGGGGAGGCATGCTCTAGGCAGAGGCCACCCATACACCTGCTGCAGGTGGCCCCTGTTGGTGCCCTCGTGGACTCTACTCCCTCCAGCTCAGTGTGGAGCAGTCCTAGTTTGCAGTGAGAAAGGAAGAGCCACAGCTGGAGAAGTGGAATGGCTGTTTGGGCATGGCCTTGCAGGCGTATAGAACTGGAGGCTTTATCTTGAGGGCAATGGAGAGTCCTTTAAAACAAATATTGACATTTCTGGCTCTGTCCAACCCCCCATTCCTGTAGCTCCCCGAGGTGCTCATCCATCCTGGCCCTATCTCCCAGGGCATTCACAGGCCTCGCGTGCCTGGCTGCTGTAGACACCCAGCACCATGGGGGCTCTGACAGGCCTCGCGTGCCTGGCTGCTGCAGACTGGCTTCCCAATTCGTCCCTGGCCTGCCATTTCTCCTGTATTTCTCTTACTATGGGAAGCCCCTCTCTCTGTAGACACCCAGATGTGTTCTTCTCCATTCAGGAACCAAGTGCTCCTGAGCCCCACTCCTCATTTAACCCTGCACTTCATGCCCAGTGCCTGTGGCCCTGTGCAGAGGGGTACCCACTGCCACCGCTAGAGAGCAGTCAGAGCTATCTCCCTTGCTGCTGGTCTTACATACCTATAGTCCATCCTCCAGACTTCCAGAAGTGACCTTCTTGAAAGGCAAATCAGTTCTATTATGGCTGCTGAGAACCCCAACACACCCTCCCTGCTATGGGTGCAAGAGCCTAGCCTCGCCTGTAGCCTGGGTCTGCCCTGGGGCCCAACCCTCACCCAGTCTATTCTGCAAACAGCTCCGCCTCCTGGAGCTCTTCCTTGTCCCCTGGTGCACTGGCTGTTTGCATCTCCTGCCTCTGTCTGGTGTGTCCTCCCCCTGTCCTGCGGATTGACTCCTGACACAGCAAATCCCTGTTCAAAGAAAATCCTTTTAGGAAACATTTCTGACCATCTTCATCAAGGTGACAGCAGCAAATGTTTATGTGCTGTTCACTGCATGGGGCACTGTCCCGAGAACTTTGTGTTAGCTTATCTGACATGACCACCTCCTCTGAATTTTACATGAACACAAGCAGGCACAGGGCACTTAAACAACCTGCCCAAGGTCACATAGCTAATGAGTGACAGAGCTGGGGTTTAAAGCCAGACTGAGTCCTGATCCCAGTTACTGTGCTGCTGTGGCCTCACACAGCACTCACTGACCCTCCTGGCCCCAGGCATGTCTTTGTAACACTGCTGAAGAGCAGGTCTCAACAGGATGAGGAGGAGGCTTTCTGAGTCTTCCTTACTCAGGGCTGGGCACACACCCAGCAGTGGAGGCATGGTCACACTCCTAGTGACCACACCCGCTATGTATGCTTCCTGGAGCTGGTGGGCAGTCTCCTCAGTGTGTAGTACATGGCCCGGGTTCACGTGGAGCCACTGGGCTGTGAACCCGAGGAGTAAAGGCTGGAAGACAGGCACAAGGCGCAGAGGTCTGGACCACTGCTCCAGTGACTGCAAGGCCCCAAAGGATTCTAGATGGCTCTGTTCAAATACAGATGAGTCTTCCCTGGCCGGGCTGCCTGCACAGCTCCAGTCCACAGGATGTCAGTAAGTAATCTTGCTACCGGTTTAAGGAACTAATCCAACATGTCAAGGTGGGTCTGTCATGCTCAGGATTTTGTGCTCCTGGCACATACACCCTGTGTCCAGTGTTCACAGGAGGAAACTGAGGCGCAGGGAGGCTGGGTTACTGCCCCAGTTCTGTCTTTTTTACTGAGACAGATTTGCCTCTGTGTTGTCTTCAAAGATAATTTTTTGTTTATTTTGAGAAGAAAGAATATTGGAGTTATTTCTCCAGAGATTTGCTGGATTTTACTTTTAAAAGGCTTGTCTCTCAAACTTGTAGGTGGAAAGTGAGACCAACGTCCTACAGGACGGCTCCCTCATCGACCTGTGTGGGGCTACTCTTCTCTGGAGAACAGCAGACGGCCTTTTTCACACTCCAACCCAGAAGCACATAGAAGCCCTCCGGCAGGAGATCAATGCCGCCCGGCCACAGTGTCCCGTGGGGCTCAACACCTTGGCCTTCCCCAGCATCAGCAGGAAAGAGGTGGTGGAGGAGAAGCAGCCTTGGGCATACCTCAGCTGCGGCCACGTGCATGGGTACCACGACTGGGGCCACCGGAGTGACACGGAGGCCAATGAGAGGGAGTGTCCCATGTGCAGGACTGTGGGCCCCTACGTGCCCCTCTGGCTGGGCTGTGAGGCGGGATTTTACGTAGACGCAGGACCGCCAACCCATGCTTTCACCCCCTGTGGACACGTGTGCTCAGAGAAGTCTGCAAAATACTGGTCTCAGATCCCACTGCCTCATGGAACCCACGCATTCCACGCCGCCTGCCCCTTCTGCGCAACACAGCTGGTCGGGGAGCAGAACTGCATCAAATTGATTTTCCAGGGTCCAATTGACTAATGCCCTTGACAACCACCTACAACTTTATTAACAAATTACTGTGAAGATTTTGCCACTAATTCTAGATTTTCCTTTTTGTAATGCTGTTTATTAAGGGAAAAGGGCCTAGGGCTGGGATGTAGGAAACGCCACTGTGATGACACTCAGCCAGAGTGTGACAGATGGCAGCAGTATGTGGTGTGCTCAGAACCACAGCACCGTCATGGGAGTCTGCTTGACTAAACCATAATACCTTTGTAATAATTGGATTTTAAATGCCATGCTTTTATTTTTAACGTTGGATTTTTAACCAAGTTTTTTCCTTTGTAAACTTGGACAAGGACAAGATTTTGTCCTATTTTACAAACGTAGATGAAATTCATTCAAAAGTTGTTGGCACATTAATGTGTGACCTTCAGCGCTCTGTGATACAGGTGGCAATAAATCCTGTACAGGTGGCAGCTAAGTCTGACCACATACCAAAGGGGGAACCCTACAGGTGACAGCGTATGGAAGACCTTAGACACAAGTGGTTATTTTGAAATCTGGGGCTTTTTTCTGATTTTATTTTTTTTAACTTTTGGAGGAGAGAATATACACTTTGGGCTTTTTTTAACTTCATTGAAATTTATTTTATACACTCATTCCTCAAAATCGTGGCATTTCAAACAAAGAATTGTACCTAACTTTTTAGTCTGCCTTTTGTTATTTCTACCTAATATAATTTGTCACTAATACTCATCTTGCCAGGCCAAAACTATTTGGTTGATTAAAATGTGTCAGCTCTTAAAAATTAATTAACCGAGAGTGATGATTACAGCAGTAGACGTGGCCTGGGTATTATACGACCAAGTTTATTTGCTTACTAAATTATTTAAAGAATTAGGAATGACTAAAAGTAAGCTTTTACTTTTTAAAACCACTTGTTGGGGTTTTATAAGGTTTATAGTTTTATTCTTTAAGAAAGCCAAAATAATTCTGTGAGTCTAAAAACAAATCCCAGTGATACAGTCATTTTTGTTCACTCCTTCACCACCATCTGTCACCTTCCCTTGCAGCTTATGAGCCCTATGAGTTTTGGAAATGTTTGCAAATCACACTAAATTTAAATATGATCATTAGATACACACAACACCAAGTGGTACAGCTGCAGAGATCATTTGAAATTCTTGATTTGCAGTGAGCAAATGAGTGTTTACTGGGGAATAATTAAATCAGAATTTCATATGAGCCACCACTACCACCACCCCCCACCCCTGTTAGTTTCATTCTTTTTGATGAAGATTCCTGGGTGTTCATTCTCCGTCCTCCGGGCCAGCAGGGTCAGCACCCCCAGATATCGGAGGTCCCTCAGGGCACAGAGACCGCTGGAGGAAGCTGGCTGAGATCAGTTAAACTCCTGCCGGTGGAGCAAGTATGTATTTACACTGTCATTCTCTTAAATTGGCCATTGCACATTCAGGTGACCTTTTTTTAGCTTTTGTAAATATCTATAATTTATACAATTCTAATATACTATGTCTATACTTGAATTTGGTGGGTCCAGGTTCTGCCTCCCGGCAGGTATTTTGCCAGCTTACATTTGCTCCAACCCAGTTGATATGATCTATTACTCTTGATTGCTGCTGCTTAATCTGAGTTAGTATTTTAAACATTCAGCCTCTCAGTTTTAAAACAGCTTTATTTTTCAATGGAGGTCATTGTTTAAGATGAGGCATTTTGGATTTTGGTTTGGTTTGCTAATTTTTAATTGATGTGAAAATTTAACAACAGTCTCTTACTGACAGCCTCCGCTATTCTATATAGCTTACCTTACCTACAGACAGAAAATGAAAGGAGAAGAAATGGACTTGCCTAGAATATATTGAATGCCTTTTGATTTAGCCAGAGTCTCCAATGATGAGCTTTCATAAGAGTCTGTCTTCTCAGCCTGTGAGTCTTCAGGCTCCAAAGAATGTTAAAGGAGGCTCTTGTTTCCCCTTCCTTGCTGTATGGCTTGAAGATGGATTAAGGGTTCTTGATACCCTAAAAGCACCGTCTAAGCTTAACGTTCTTACGTCCAGAAAGGCCAGATTTTAACTACCAAAAAATTTTTTTCCAAAAAAGTTATGTACATCATAAGTCTAGTAGTTCTGCATGTATGTGATAAGTGCCCCCAAATAAAATTACCTTCAAACCTGAAGTTTTGGACTTACAATAAACTCAGATACCTTAAGTGTAAGCTGAAATTTGGGCAGTGAGTGCCAAGCCCTTGGAAGGGTAACAGTGAGTCCCCCTCTGTCAGCTCCTGTCTTTTCCTCTGGCTTCGCGGAGCTGCAGCAAGTGGCAAGTCTGGAGAAAGGAGACCATACTGCTCTTGGCCACCTGGAGTAAGATCCACCCCCTTATAATGTGGACTAATAAGATTCCTTCATGGTTTTTTCCCCAGAGTTGAAAGCAATTTAGTTTGTAAAGAACTCTAGCTCACCAAGGAGAGTAATACAATTCAGAAAAGTTAACTTCTGAAAAGTCACTTCTGGTTTTATCCTTGCTTGCCATCCCATTACAGGATGAGTCCTGCTCCCCTGTGTGTATATAAGAAAATTGCTGACCAGTTTGATATCAGCCTGATTAAAATGCCTTTTGTGAGTAGGTTTCCATAAGTAAAGCCCCAGTGTTGTGTTCCCTTAGAGAAATATTATTTTTTTCAGTTGTTTATGTCAGTTTACTACCAAAAAAAAAAAAAAAAAAGATTCAGAGTGGATGGAGCACAACTCTGAGTATTTTTCTAGTCTGGAATTTTTATTAATAATTGGTGCTGCCGGGTCTTGCCTGCTGCAACTCTCAGTGTTTCCCTTACTTGGGATGGCTTTTTGCAGAAAGGGCTACAGTTCACACTGCAGAGTAAGTATTAAGTTTCCTGGATTTTTACCCTTAACTGTGGCCCAAAAGAATTAAAATTTGTTAATATAAAGAGCATATTTATCATTCCCCAGTAGTTAATTATAGAGTTTGGTAACTTTATGCCTCAGGGATGCCACGTGACATATAGCTGGTTATAGAACTTCAGGGTTAGGGTTTAAAGAAAGGAGAAAGCCATTGGAAAAATGATAGGCTTCGTTAAGGAGACTAATGAATCTGTATGCAGAAATATGCTGGGAACTGGCATAAACATGATTGTAGCAGAATTTATTTTTCAGTACCAATAGGGAAATTATCTAAGTTATCACATACACTGTGTTAGGAAAGTTGAGGAGAACTCTTTTCTTCATTAAGTTTCAATGCCTTTTATTTCTGCTTTCATAGAAAAACTCAAACCTCTTATGTGGGAGCTCAGTATTGTTATTTGGGCACTTTTGAGAGTTTAAAGCATGTTTTCTACTTAATTTGAGTGTAATGTAGATTATATAGAATTGTTACCTGCAGTTCTATGATTCTGCTCACTTCTCTTTTTTAAAGCCATTCTGTTCTTCTGGTGTGCATGAAAGGGTGTAGGATCCCAACAGTGTTGATGCTGTGTGACTAATCACCATGCAGTCCTGCCTGGGAACAGTGGAACTTGTGATAGACAAACCCCACTGGACCTCGACTTTAAGCCAAATCCAGCCCCGTCCCTTGGCTGTGGACCTTACATTCTAGGGGTTAGTCTTTGCAGGCTATGGGTGTGCTGTTCCTCCCTCAGGGCTGGGGGTAGAGCACAGCTCTCTCATCATTTCCGTAGGATTCAAAGGCCAGTAAGACTTTAGGATCATCTTAAAAGAATGTAAGCATGATTGAAGCAGTAAAACAAAAGAAGGTTCAGTATTTTCTTTTGAGTAAAACTTACATCTTTCAAATAAGTTTTTGCCCTCATGAAGAATCCCCTAGAGAAAGACAGGGGAAAATGAATATTTTTCCAGTTCTACTTCACTGTTTGTAAACATGTTTCTAGACAAACAAATAAACTAGATGAAAGGAAATCTGTTTCTTTTTAGCTGAGATGACAGATTGCTTTTTCTGTATTAATAATCTACAACTTTAAGGGGGTGGTCATATTTACCATGTATAGTGTTATGAGCAGTCAAATTTTATGAATATATTTGTAAAATTGTTCTTTTATATTTCATGTCAAATTGAAAAGTTTATTTCTTCACTATTATACCTGTGGAAATACAAGCCATTTTACAGGAAAAATCTTCAAAACCTATTAAATGGATCTCAGTACATTGTATGTTGTCATCAGATTCTGTGTTGTCTCCAACTGGGTCGGGACGTGCAGTGGGAGGCTGCACCAAGGTAGACTTTAGTTGTACCTTTCTCGCACTTTTAAGTTAATCCCCAATAGTTGAGTTTATTAATTTTTTAATATTCTTTATAATACATATGTAAATCTGGATTCTAAAAATCCCCTACGTTTTTTATTAAAGAAATTACTATTTCTTATGACATTATGTCACTGTCAAATAAATCTAACTTCCAGGCAAACTTAACCTGGATTATAATGGATTTTTTTCATGATCTTTGCGGTCATATTGCTACTTTTGTGATGATCGTCATTCACTTTTAATGACATTATAAGGATTGTGTGTAACCCTTCAACCTTTACCATAAGAAAATATTTGTGGCTGTTTTTTCTTATCACATTGATATGCAAAGAGACAGTGTTATTGAGGAAAGTAGATATTTTTTTCATTTCCAAAAGATGCACATTTATATAGGCTTTTATTTTAGGGGATAAGTATTCCGTGCTTTGTCAGATCCAAGATCCCACAAAATGTAAGATGTGTTGTAGAAAAATACAGCCAATTACAATTAAAGATGCTTTCCATTGGGCAAGGCTGCCAAGATTATTCAATGGGAACGGGATAGTGTTTTTAACAAGTGGACCTGAGATGACCAGATATCCACATATAGAAGAATGAAGTTGGACTCCTACCTCATACAATATACAAAAAATGAAATGGGTCAGAAAGCTAAAACTACAGAACTTTTAGAAGAAGACATAAAATAAACTTTTGTGATCTTGGATTAGTTCATGATTCTTAAAATACAACCAAAAAGATAAACTGGACTTAATCAAAATTAAAGTTTTGTGTATCAAAGGATGTCAAGAGAGTTAAGAAGATAATCCACAAACAGAAAATGTTTGGCGATCACATATCTGATAAAGGACTTGTGTCCAAAATATGTAAAGAGCTCTTAAAACCCACTAACAAAATGTAACTTGTTAAAAATGATCAAAAATATTTTAATTCTCAGAATATTTTTATACTGATGGCCAATCAGCACATAAAAATGAGCTCTACATACTCGGGAAACGAAATTAAAACTACACAGTGCCAGGATGGCTGCAGTCAGAAGAAGACAGTTATAGATGTTGGCAAGGAGGTTGAAATACACTCAGACACGGTTGGTGAGATTATAAAATGGTACAACTGCTTTGGAATGGTTTGTTATTCCTCAAAAGATAAAATACGTACTACCATGTGTGACCAGCGATTCCACTCACAGAGAATTGAAAACATGCTCACATGCAAACCCAGGGAGAACCCAACTGCCCATCAGCTGAATGATGGATAAAATGTGGTGTATTCATACAATGGAATATCATTGTTTTATAAACATGAAGTACTGATACATACAACCACATAGATGAGCCTTGAAGACAAATTAAGTTGAAGAAATCAGATCCCAAAGGCCACATGTTGTATGTAAGGAATAGCCAAATTGGAAAGAGACAGCAAGTAGGTCAGTGGTTGCCAGGAATTACAGAAAGAGAAGAATAAGGGTTACTGATACGGACCGGTTTATAATATTCGAGGGAGTGATGAAAATATTATAAACTTAGTGGTGATGGTTGATGAATATGCTAGTAAGTACATAGACAAAAAACGACTGGCTGGATTGTATGCTTAAAAGGGTGACGACTATAGCACATGAATTATGTCTTAGTACAACAGACATCCTAAATTCAGAGATGTTAGCTTGTGAAAAATGTATCTTAGAATTGAAACTCCATACCATGGTCTTTGCTTAGTCTTTCAGATAAAAATATTCAGATCTTCCAAACTCTTAAAACATAGCTCATTTTTTCCATTGCACTTATTCTTGCCAACAGATAAAGGCACATACACCTTCCAAAAATGATTAGAAGACAACTTCATATTCTTAAGGCTGGCTCGATTGCCTTTTTTTATATGTGGATGAAAGCATAGAGTGCTATTCTGAAAGGCTTCAAATTCCACTTTATTTAAAACATACTTTCGTGAATGGAAAATTTGTATAACCTAAATAAAAACTAAGAAGGGCCTATTGTAAGAAATTAAAAGTATGGTAAATATAAAATAGCCTTTCATAATCCCATCATCAACAACGTGAATATTTGGAGGTATGGTAATGTACCGCTTAACAGCAGGGATGCATTCTGAGAAATGCACCACCAGCAGCTCCACGTCCTGCCAGCATCACGAGCACGTGCACTTGCCACACCTGGACAGCAAAGCCGGAGGCACACCTGGCTGTAGCTACAACATGTTGCTCCTGGGCCACAAACCCCTACAACATGGGATTGTGATTGTTCTGTGGACAGGTGCATCAAATAACACAATGGTATTTGTGTATCTAAACTCGTCTAAATACGAAAAGCTATGGCAAAAATACAGTATAAAAGATAAATACTGGGACACCAGTGTGGAGCACGGGACTTGACTGGACTTGCCGTCCTGGCCACGCACCGGGTGAGTTGGTGTGTGCCTGGAGAGCAAGTGTGCAGGCCCAGGTTGCGACTAGACGTGGTGCACTCAGCCTACGCTAAATCTATTTACAAATAGGTTTTCCCTTCAATAATAAATTATCCTTAGCTTACTATAAATGTTTATAAACTTTAAAATTTTTTTTACTTTTAACTCTTGTAAATAACACTTAGCATAAAACATGAACACGTTATAGAGCAGTACCAAAACGTTTTCTTTATACCCTCATTCTATAAGCTTTTTCTATTTTTAAAACATACTTTCATACTTCTTCAACTTTTTTGGTTAAAAACTAAGATGCAAACACATACATTAGCCTGGGGGTCTACACAGGCCCTGGGCCACTCAGGGTCCAGATCATCAACATCACTGTGTTCTGCCTCCACACCTTGTCCCCCTGGAAGGCTTTCAGGGGCAGAGACATACGTGCAGCTGGCATCCCCTATAACAACAGTGCCTTCTAGAACATCTCCTAGAGGACCTACCTGAGGCAGTTTTACAGTTAACTTTTTTTCATAAGGAGAAAGAGTATATGCTTAAATACAGATTAAAAAGCATAATTAGTGCATAAACCAGTAATCCATTCACTTGTTATCATTATCAAGTATTATGGACTATCTGTGGTCCCAAACCTCCAGGCCTCAAACTGGCACCAGTCTGTGGCCTGTCAGGAACTGGGCCACCCAGCATCACCACCTGAGCTCCATCTCCTTAACCCCACCCTCCATGGAAAAACTGTCTTCCATACAACTGGTCCCTGGTGCCAAAAAGTTTGGGGACTGCCGTTGTACACAGCAGTAGATAGCACAGTAGGTCTGTTTACGTGGCATCGACACAAACAGGTGAGTGACATGCTGCACTGAGACATCAAAGTGGCATCACTCCCTGTAAAAATTAACCAGCTCTGTTGTAACCTCAGGGGACCACTGTCATACCTGCAGTCTGTCATTACCAAAGATTGCTCTTCAGTATCTAAATGTCTCTTTCTGAACTTATGAGAAAGAATGTTTAATTGTGACCTCATTCTAGTCTTTCATTTAACCAAAAAGATTTTTTTCAATATAAATTTTGGGCTTGGCGCCTGTGGCTCAATCGGCTAAGGCACCAGCCACGTACACCTAAGGTGGCGGGTTCGAATCCCCAGCCCGGGCCCGCCAAACAACAATGATGGCTGCAACCAAGAAATGGCCGGGTGTTGTGGCGGGCGCCTGTGGTCCCAGCTACTTGGGAGGCGGAGGCAGGAGAC
>CAUYQV010093346.1:0-24496 GCA_963574575.1 Galagoides demidoff | reverse complement strand
CCAGAAGCGGAGGAAGAACCAGAAGTTGGGGGGAGACCAGCTGCAAAGAAGATGGAGTTTTTTAACAGGAAGGAAAAGTGATGGCAGACAGGGCAGGAAGCAAGTGGGACTGTTGCATCAATTCCAGACACTGAGGAAATTGGGCTGCAAGGGAGAAATTAACTTCCACTTTAGAGAAGCCTGCAGAGATGGCCACAAAGGACGGGACACCCGAGCTCAGGGCATAAAGGACAGGACACCAGAGCTCAGGGCACGCTTCCTTCCTCAGGGGGCCCTGGAGCCACCGAGTCCTGTTGTATCTGTTTCTCAACGTCTGGGCAATGAATAGGTCTTTATGTCAATGTGCCTCATTCACGAGGGCCCTTGTTTCATTAATTTTTCACTGTTGCCTCTTAAAAGTGAAACAGCTCCGTAACTGAGAGTTACAGCTTCCCAGCATTGCTCATCGTTCCTGTAGGGCACGTTCTTCTTATTTATTTATTTTTCAGAGCTTTAGACTCTTGTGCTGGTCATATCCTCTTTGCACAACTATTTCTCTTGCTTTTCTCAGACAAGATGATATAAGATTGTACACACAGTGCATGCCCAAACGTAGCTTCCATAAAAATACACTTGGTAATTGCAGCTGTACTTTATGAGGCTATGATGAAAAAGACATAAAATGTAGCTGTGAAAAATTGTGTTCACAGACCTGAGAAAATTTGGCTGTGAACATCTACGCTGTGAATTACAGCAATAGATTATGACATTAAACTACAACACTGGAATCAGAAACATCCTCGGATGTGGAAAAGGAAATGTGTGTGTGTGTGTGTGTGTGTGTACACACACTTTGGGTGAAATATCTCAAGGAAGAAGGATTCTTAAACCATCATTCATTTGACTCTGCTTTTTACTGTCAACTTAGAACATTTATTTAACCTCGTATTTTCCACCTCAATTTTAAGGATGAGATCTAATGCATGAACTAGCTTAATGTCCAACTCCAAAATTCACGTCCACCAACCTCAGCATGTGACCTTATTTGGCAATGGGGTCCTGGCAGTAATTAGTAAGTAATTACCTAAGATGAGGTCATGCTGGATTGAGGTGGGCCTTGCATTCACAGACGGGCACTTTTACAAGAAAGCCACACGGAGGCAGCCACAGGAGAAGGGACGAAGACCACATAACAACCAAGACAGGGACTGGAGTAGTGTGTCCACTGGTCAGAGAACGCTAAGGATTGTCTGCAACCACCAGAAGCTGGAGAAAGCTGGACGTCTTCTTCTTTCAGGCCTTCCCTGGGAGAATGGTCTCTCTGATACTTTGATTTCAGACTGGCAAGGGATAAATTTCTGTTGTTTTAAGCTTCCCAGTCTGTGCTCATTTGTTATGGAAGCCTAGAAGCTCACACTCTGCTAATTAATTTGTTTTTAAAAGAAATCCTAGTGCTGGGTAAGCATGCTTCATCTTTATATGCTTTTTTATTTTTAAGTCCAAAAAGCTAAGCTTGATCAATATTTTCATGTAGAGAAATACTTGAGATTATAAAACTAAGACCCACCAGGAATTACATTTCTCACTGAAAATGCCTCCAACGTGTCCTTTCTAACCTTCCGTCACAGGCAAAGCAAAGCTGATTTTGTAACACACAAGCTATGTCCCTTCTCTTGACACGTAACTTTACTGGCTTTCTGCTGAATTCAGAGTAAGATACACACTCTTGGGCCCAACACTGAGCTCTATCTGTGGTTCTGAACTGTCCTTCAGCCTCATCTCTTATCACGCTCCGGGTCACGAGTGCACCAGCAGGAGAGGCAGACACACCTGCGTCCGCGCCCTGGGTCAGCAGCAGCTGCAACGAGGCCGCGCTTCGTCCTGCAGCTCCACAGCAGGGAGCACCCTCAGCTGGACCAGTCCCCTCCATGGGGAATGCATTCCCAGCCCACAGGCACCCCAAGCCTGGAGGACACGCCGAGAGGTCTCCCGGATGATACCCCTCCATCAAAGGCAGGCTGGAGCAGCTGTTACCAGTGAAGACTTGAAATCAGTCAAAGCCGCTTCCATCGTTAGTAGCTTTTTCATTTTTAAACCTCCTAACTTATTTCCTCTATCCAGAAATAGGAACTATCACAACTTAATAATACTGAGATTGGGGTGGCGCCTGTGGCTCAGTGAGTAGGGTGCTGGCCCCATATACCGAGGGTGGTGGGTTCAAACCCAACCCCCGACCAAACTGCAACAAAAAATAGCCAGGCATTGTGGTGGGCACCTGTGGTCCCAGCTACTTGGGAGGCTGAGGCAAGAGAATCACCTAAGCCCAAGAGCTGGAGGTTGCTGTGAGCTGTGATACCATGGCACTGTACCAAGGGCAAAGTGAAACTTTGTCTCTAAAAAAAATAAAATAAAATAAAATAAAACACTGAGATTACAAGTATTAATTTAGGTAATGCATGAATTCAGATTCATTAAGTCTGCTTACTATGTACCACATTTTCACAGAGCACTCTAGTAGACAGTTACAAACAGACAGCCTTGCTCTTCTGAGACATAGAGAATGACACACAGATATCTTTCCTCCAGCCCTTCAGGATTTGACCAAACCGTCTGCATTACTTGTTCTTCTACTCTGTTCTACACATCTTTTTCTAAATCAGCAAATGGCTGCTTCACTGGTGATACGCTTGTTATCAAGAGGGTCTGTAGTTCATATAACTGTTTTCTTGAGTTAAACTTCTGATTTTGGGGTTTGGGGAAGATTAGTTTTCTTTCAGCAGCTGAATTCTAAAACTTTCATTGAAGCAGAATTCTTAGAAGGGAGTCTACACTCTTACAAAACCTATCAGAGCCCAAAGAATTAAAAAGGTTGCAACCCCCAGGGATATATTTCAACGTGGAATCCTGAATAATCTAGCACACAAATGGTGCAGGTAGAATTAGTGAATAAGCAGCTGTAAAAAAGAGTGTTACTTCAATATAAAAATGGAATCACAAAACCCATCTGGACATGGTGAAAATCATGGTGAGAATCTGCTTCCCAGTCTCCCCCACACCCACCCAGCAAAGCTGAGATGATCCTCAGGAAAGGTGGCGTCCCGCTTTCAGCATCACAGAGGAGAGCCTAATAGTCCATCTTTGAGCCTTGCCTGCAGGTCAAGCCCTATTTCATATTTATATGTATTCACTTATATCCTCAAAGCAACCCTGGGAAATAGGTATGTCATCATCTCCATTTTACATCTGAGAAAAATGAAGCACAGAGGGTAAGTAAACACTTTGAAGGCAATCGGTACAGCAAGTGGTCGAGCAAACAGGGAAAGCCAAATGTCTGCGTTAGGGCCACAGCTGAGACTACACGCTGTCCTCACAACCTGAAAAATACTATCGTTCTAGGTGGATTTTAAATGCACAGAGTCTGTGTGTAAATAACTATACTGCATTATAGAACATGATGAAGTTTAATACAGACATGCAAAGTTCTATGTGGATCTGAATGAAGAAACACAAAGTCAGTTTAGGATCCACGGAAAGGAACACGGAAGCAATAGCACTGATGTGAGCCTTTCAAAGTGGAAGAATTTGACAGAAATAGAGGCTGGGGAGAGAATGCAATAAACAAAGCCAAGCTCCAAGATGCCTGTGTCTCTGGGGGTCATGATGCACATTCTGGCACAGAGGCATTGGAGAAGCTGTCACCTTAGAAAGCAAGGCTAGAGCAAGACTCCGTTTGAGCAGGTATTGGGGGAGCCCACAGCAGAGCAAGTGTCCCATGAATGTTGGCCTTGCTCCAGGTCCTGTATCACTAATTGATTCAGGAATAGCATGTTAGAGCCTGCTGAAGAAGATTCACCCAGGAGAACATCTGGAATCAGGACAGAAGAAAGAGGGTGCACAGGACAGATAGAACTGCCGATCAGCTATGCAACATCAAGGGTGATGGGCTGACACACTGGAGGACACTGAGAACAAGAATGAACAAAATGTAATAACTGTTGGATGGAATAAATTGAAGTGCAGAATAACCCATAGCACAGAGCTTTTCACGCCAAGTGACTGATGGGAAAAGTCATTTTCCATATGGCAAAAATGGCTGACTATGGTTGACAGTAGGATGGGGGCTCAGATGGGCATAGTGGGGGCATGATGTCAGAGAAAGGAAATAAATTTAGGGAACTTTGGGGCTGGAGTCACAGAGGAGAAAAAAGAAAGAGAAAATACAAATCTGGAGAATGGATTGTGATAGGATCCCAGTATAGAAAGAAGGAAATCCAGGGATAAGATACAAAATGTGCAATGATCAGGGGAGTGGAAGGAATGAATTATGGGTGCATGAATGGGGCTGACTCGACTTGGGGGATTCCACAGACAGAAAATCTTTTTCAACAATTTCTAATGTTAAAGTGTACCTTAGACAATTAAGTATTAGCTGATTCTTCCCTTAAATATTTTTTCAACTTAACACAGTATTGCTTTGCTTTTACACACACACACACACCCCACTTCCTACACCTCTTTAGTAAGCTCTATTGTTTTCTTTAAATACTGTGACAAGGGCTTTCATTGTCTCACTGGTGAAATATGTACATTTTCAACTTATGGTTTTAGTTCTTACAGCATTTTTACTCCTAATTTGGATTTAAGAAATCACCTGCTTTATGTTGCAATCTTTGTCACTTTAAATTGGATTTTTTTCATTAAAAAATAAAAGTTACAAATTTAACTCAAGGCACAGAAAAAATTCATAGTCTCTTTCCAATCGTGCTTCTCTTTGTGGCTCCATCCTTCCCACACATGTTCAGATACAGTGGAATCCCGCACTGCTCATTTGTTTACCTAACAATTGCTTACCATGCTCCTAAAGGCTAAGGGCTGAAAACCAAACCGTCCCCTACGATTATGTCATTTGTCCTCGCCAAGTTGTTTGAGTCCACTTATACCTCATGCTACTCACCATTTATTTTTCAGAATAGAAGTTTCTGTGCATCTTATTTTCCCCAATTTTTTCTTATAAAAATGTACAAAAATACAGAAACATAATAGCACAATGAACAGATGGCTAAGAATGCTTACACATATTTTTTACACATATTACTTGGTGTAACATTTGAGGAAAGGTTGTATCATGGACAGTTCCCATTAGCAAATGAAACTACCTGCAGGAAGACCTACGGAGTCTTACATGAACTTAGATCTTGGTTTAAATAAGGAAACTGGGGCAGGGCACGGTGGCTCACACCTGTGATCCAAGCACTTGGGAGGTTGAGGCAGGTGGATTGCCTGAGCTCACAGGTTCGAGACCAGCCTGAGCCAGAGCAAGACCTACTCTCTAAAAACAGCTGGGTGTTGTGGCAGGCACCTGTAGTCCCAGCTATTTGGTGTGCTGAGGCAAGAGAATCACTTTAACCCAAGAGTTTGAGGTTGCTGTGAGCTATGACACGATATCACTCTACAGAAGGTGACAAAGTGAAATTCTGTACAGATAAATTAAATAAATAAACATACAATCAAAACTTATTCTTGGGACAACTGGGGAAATTTGAATATGAATGTGAACATTACTAGAGGCTACGAACTTGATTATTAATTTTTCTTGGTGTGATTTTGTGAGAGAGCGCCCTTGTTGAGAAAGCACCCTACCCACCTAAAACTTCATTCACACCAAACCAATCACTTTATATCCTTTGCACATACTGTTCCAGCTTCTGAGTGTCATTCCACACACTCTCTGCTACTCAGGGTGATGACTTCTCAATTTCCGTGCAGCCTGCTATAAAGTCTTCTCTCCCTCACCATTTCCTCATCCTCCATGTTCTTTGCAGCACAAATTTACGTGTTTGCTCTTTCCTTGAGCTCCTAAAGAAAGTAATGTTTCAGGTCATTGCTGATAACTTCCAGGTTTAGAATAGTACTTAGCAAATGGAATATCTTCAAAAAATGTTTTGTGAAGAGATAAAAAAAGATCCTATGACAAATTGATAAAGTTCAAAAAGATATTACCATAAAATACAGAAAATGTTTCTAGCTAAATACATTTGTGTATATGGGTCAACCTGAAATATAGTAGACACTATTTTAATATGTCTTTTAAGAATAATTAGCTATCTTCCAACCTTCAAAAGTGACAATGATTAGCTCTCTGAAAGAAAATTTAATGACCAGTTTCAAAAAAAATAAAAATAGGCTCAATACCTCTAATTACATCTATTTCTGCAGATCATTCTGTCATAGTTTGATTAAGAGTATAGCACAGGCTGCATAGTTAAATTTCAAATGAAACTGCATACTAGCCTAAAGTCTTCTTTATTTATAGAGGTTGGTGGTATTTCTGCTACATAGTAGGCATTTTTCAAGATAAAACAGATGAAGAACACGCCTCTATAGGGCTTGCATGCTACTGCAGGGATGCTGGACCCAAAACACAGGAATGTGTAGAAGAAAAGAAGGAAGGGGAATGTGCAGGGCCACACCACAAGTGAGCGCCTCTACAAAGGAGAGTCAGGAAGGGCTTCAATCACTTGACAGCTAAAAATCATACTAAAGAAGCAAGTAGATGTGTGGGGGCAGAGGGTCATTTCAGACAGAGGGGACAACAAACGCATGCTTGAGGACCTGCATGGGAGGCCCGGTGCTGAGGGAGAGCAGGCAGAGGACAGAGTGACAGAGCAGGTGTCAAGAGGGGTGGGGTACCTGTGTAAAAGGGGCACAGAGAATGCAGACTCTCGGGCCATTTAGGGAGCCACAGGACAGCTTTGCACAAAGACCTGATGTGATCTGATGTAGGGTCTCCCATTCTTTGAAGGGATCCCTGTGTGTGTGGTGCTGGTGTCAGACTTCGGAGGAGCAGGGAGCCCAGGTCAGAACGACCACCAGAACCAAGATGCCCCTGACATGTGGTGGGTGGAAATGGTGGAGATGGTGAAAAGTTTGAGGCAGAGAAATGGCATTTGCTGATGGATTGAATGGTGGGGGAGAACGTGAAGGAGCCAGCGACAATTTCTGTATTTTCAGCAACTGCAAGAAAGCAGCACCAGGTACTGTGATATGAAAGGAGGGCTGGGACTTTTTTCGTGTGTTTGGTTGATTAGCGGAGCTGGTTGGGGTTCTATTGGTTGCTATTGGGCTGTTTTGTTTTATTTTCTTTTTAGAGGTGGAGGTTGTTGCTATTGTTTGTTGGTGGAAAGCAAGTTAATATGTCCAAAATTAAATCCTGCAGTTTCCAAGGAATAGGCAATATTCAGGTAGAACGTTAAGCAGGTGGTCCGTTGTAGGAGTGTGAAGTTTGGGGAAGATGTCTGGAACGTGGACATTAGTTCACATTCTGTCAGCCTGTGGGTGATTCACAGAGAGAATGATGCTCCCTCAGAGTGAATGTGGATTAAAGTAAAGGAAAATAGTAAAGTGTCAGATATCCCAGCATTTAGAGGTGGGGTAGAGACAAACACCAAAGAAAAATAAAGAGCAGAGAGGGACCTGGAAGGAAAATGAAGAAAGAGCTGTCCTAGAAACCAATGGGGGAGAGGTTTCAAAGAAGCTGTAAGGACCCATGTCAGAAGTCACAGAGGAGGAGGCCTGCCACCTCAGTGGAGCAACCTGATGTCACAGGGTCTCTCTCAGAGAGCTTTCCTGCTGGGAGGAAACTGCAGTTGGAACAGACTCAGTCAAAGGAGAGAGGGAGACAGCAGACCCCACAGAGACCATTCAGTCCTGGAACCAGGCTGCAAAGGGGCCCAGAGCGCGGAAGACACAGCTTTGGCTCTTGTTTTGTGTTGTTTCAATGTGAGCTATAAAGGCGTGTACGGTTTGGAGAGAAAAGTCCATAATAAAGGAAAGGGAGAGAATTGTGGTAATGGCAACATTGAGCAAGAGAGAAAAATGGCATCTAGAGTACAAATGGAGTTGGCTGTAGGGACTTCGGCTCGGCGGGAACAGGAGAGAAGGAAGCTTAGGGCAGAGGAGCCGCAGCGGTGGTGGGACATGGGGCGGCGGGATGTGATGTGGGGCTGCAGGATGTGACGAGGGGCAGCGGGATGTGACGTGGGGCAGCAGGATGTGACGTGGGGCAGCGGGATGTGACATGGGGTAGCAGGATGTGATGTAGGGCTGTGGGATGTGACATGGGCCAGTGGGATGTGACAAGAGGCTGCGGATGTGACATGGGGCTGCGGGATGTGACATGGGGTGGCAGGATGTGATGTAGGGCTGTGGGATGTGACATGGGCCAGTAGGATGTGACGAGGGGCAGCGGGATGTGACCTGGGGCAGCGGGATGTGACGTAGGGCTGTGGGATGTGACATGGGCCAGCGGGATGTGATGTAGGGCTGCGGGATATGACGTGGGGCAGCGGGATGTGATGTAAGGCTGCAGGATGTGACGTGGGGCAGCGGGATGTGACGTGAGGCGGCGGGATGTGACACGGGGCCCTGCTGGGCTCCCTGCGCTCCCTCTGACCTGCATTTTCTCAGTATCAGGAGCAGTAACATCATCACCTGAGCACGAGCATGAGGACGGCGGTTTGCGAGAGGGGCAGTCTGAACCTGCACATCTAACCCAGCGGGAAGGACAGTGGCTCGGAGTGAAACCCCCTGGGCCCAGGGACTCAGTTCAGTTAGAGACGCGTAACTCAGGCCGGTCTCTCAGCTGAGCCTGCCTCTCACTCACCCCCACAAGGACCAGCGAGGGAGCCCCGAGGACGGGCTCTTAGGTGGATGTGAGGAGGAGACTGTCACCAGGAACCTGAGAGTCCGAGGCACTGTGACAATGTGGCGGGCTCGGTGGAGTTTTAGGTTCTGGTGTGTTTGAAGACTTGTTTGATTATGGGTCATTGTGGAAAAGATTGTGGCCCCAGATACTTTATTGAATCTAAAAACACTGAATATTTTAGGTAGTTTGAGCTGCTTGGGGTGTTTTAAATTTTCATCTATCTGATACCACATAATAATTGTCAGTTTCTCAATGTCACTTCCACAGTAGAGAAGGTAAGATGAGCCTTGCTGCTACTGGAAATGGTGAAAGTTGGTAACAATCAAACGCCCATCCTGGGCGAGGTGTCCTTCAAGAGCTGCTCAATTCTGGGAGATCATATTGTTTTCTCAGTGTTTTATGTTCAACCACAGAATCAAATAATGTATAAAATTGCATCAAATGAATTTGAAAATGATGCCTCGTCTCATGAAGTATTAAAGTTAAGAAGGCATTCTAGGAATTATGCAGACAGTTCATGAAGGTCGTTGGGAAGGAAAGGTTTCTTTACCGTGTTAGTTTCTGTGGTGCTTAGCGGCCAAGCTCAGACCTATTAGGAGAAACAGGTACTGTGCTCGCTAGAGATCACTAATGTTCTGTGAAATTCTGCATTGTGAGGGTATTAATTAGACACAGGTTTATAACTAGAGTCCCAATTGGAAACATGATAGAGGATGTTGTTACATTTTTCAGTCTCAAAAATCTCAATATTAATAATCAATACTTTTAAAGGCCAATTTTGAACAAATTTCATTTATAAATAAATTTTCCTTTTCAACATCCATATCTACTTTGAAACTCTTAAAGGCTATTTAAAATCACATGTAGAAAAATTATGGAAATACATGTGGGAAGAACAGACAAAAACTCACCACATTTGGAAGAGAGGCTGCAGGGTGTGCACGGTGAGCCTTGCAAAGTCGCCTGTGCTAGAGACACACAGAATTAGAGAAGAGGCCCCAGCTCAGAGCTGGGCACACAGCTCCCACCTACAACTGAACCTGAGACACAAAAGGAAACAAGAGCCCCGCCCCCAGCTCAGCCAGCAAGTGTGGGGCACTGAGAGACAACTGGTGGCTGCTGCTGGGCTCCCAGAGAGCACCTCCCAGGTGCAGGTGCCAAGGGAAGACCTAGACTGGGGTGCAGAAGGCACTGAAGCAAGCCTCCCTATGAACAGATTCAACCCCAAAGGAAGAGTAACCCCAGAGGAAGCCAAGCCCTGTCATACACTGAGAGTGACTACAGGGATAACCAAAATCAAAGCAACTCAAGTCCAGCTCCACATTTGAGTCCAGGACTTATGAGGCACGCCAATTTCTAGGCATAAAAATTATTTCCTTCAATCTCTGCTATGCTATACCAGATACCTGCCTTAAACAAAAATTATGAGACATGCACAAAGGCCAGTCAAATCAGCACACTATCAAGGAACAAAACAATTACCAGAACCAGACTATTACATGACAGCGATGTTGAAACTACTACAGTGAAGATGTAAAAAAGAATCTGACTAATATTTTAAAACCTAGAATAAGAAGTGGAATGCACACTAAGATTGACGATCTTGTGATCACTTCGGCAGCACATATACTAAAATGGGAACGATACAGAGAAGATTAGCATGGCCCCTGCGCAAAGATGACACGCAAATTCGTGAAGCATTCCATGTTAAAAAAAAAGATTTATGATCTTATGAGAACTATAAAAATTATAAAAGCCAAACAAATGGCAACACTGGAAATAAAAATCACTGTAAAAGATAAAGAATTACTTTGACACACTCACCATTGAACTTAACACAGATGAGGAAACAATTGATGACCTGAAAGTACGTGAATTAAATTAGCCAGGCAGTCGCGCAAGGCAAAAATGTGGGGGATGGGGGGAGAGAGAGAGAGGAAAGAACAAAACATTGGAGAACTTTGAGACAACAGCAAATGACCCAGCACTGGTGTAATTGGAATCTCACCAGGAAATGAGATAGATGAAGAGATAATGACTAAGGGTTTTCCAAAAACTTAATAAAGACAATGGCAACACTTGTACAAGAAGCTCAGAAAACAAAAAGCAGGATAAATACAGTTAGTTTATATGTGTAAGACAGCCACTTAATCTTTTAAAGGAATAAACAGTAAGCCAATACTGATGATAAAATGAAATAATAAAACACACTCATTTCAAAAGAATGCATAAAAATAAGAAGGAATGAAAAGCAAATGGAATAAATTTAAAACATCTAGAAAAATGACAGAATTCAATCCAGTCATAAAAATAATTGCAATAACGCAAATGACAATTGTACTCAAAGTACTCTCCCTGGGCTATCAGGTGACCGTAGTGATATTCAGCAATGAGGTATGTTGCACTTATTCTGGGATGCGTTCATGAACTTAATTGCCTGACCTCATGTATCTCCTGGCTATAGTGGGGCTAGTCATGTCCGTAGTATGTCCGTCCTCTTTGTAGTATGCCATGAGAATGTCACTTTAGTGTTTGATGTTCCTCCCCAAACTTACAACTAAAATAGAACAAAAAGTAAAGGTCAGGTAAATTCTGAGAGACATTCTGTAAATATCTGGTGAGTATTTTTGTTGTTGTTGATACTGCATTTAAAAACATTTGCTTGCTTTTACTGTTTGGGATTCAGTGAAGGTACAAGGAATTAGATTATACTGATTGAATTTATTAGATAAAGCCCCTCTTATAATTGTGTCCCATCCCCACGAGGTGTGCCATACACCGTGAACCCCATCCACCTCCCTCCTCCCCCCTCCTTGCTCCCTCATTCCCAGAGCCACCCATTGTATTAGCTCATCTACTGCCTTTATATTAGAATTGAGTACATTGGATTCTTGCTTCTCCATTCTCGTGGTTTACTAAGAAGAATGTGTTCCACCTCCATCCAGGTTAATACAAAAAATGTAAAGTCTCTATCTTTTTTAATGGCTGAATAGTATTCCATGCTATACATATACCACAGCTTGTTAATCCATTCCTAGGTTGGTGGGCACTTAAGCTGTTTCTACATTTTGGCCATTGTAAATGGAACTGTGATAAACAGTCTAGTGTAAATGTCCTTATGATAAAAGGATTTTTTTTTCTTCTGGGTAGATGCCAACTAATAGGATTGCAGGATCAAATGAGAGGTCTGCTTTCAGTTCTTTGAGTTTTTCCACACTGCCTTCCAAAAAGATTATATTAGTTGCTGTCCCACCAGCAGTGTAAAAGTGTTCCCTTCTCTGTACATTCTTGCCAGCATCTGCAGCTTTGAGACTTTGTGATGTGGGCCATTCTTGCTGGGGCTGGGTGATAACTCAGGGAAGTTTTTATTTGCATTTATCTGATGATTAGGGACAATGAGCTTTTTTTCATATGTTGGTTAGCCATTCATCTATCTTCTTTAGAGAAGGTTCTATTCATCTCTCTTGCCTGGTGATATATGGAATTGTTAGGTCTTTTTTTGTTGATTAATTTGAGTTCTTTATGGATCCTAGTTATCAAGCTTTTGTCTGATTTATAATATGCAAATATATTTTCCCATTCTGCAGGTTGTCTATTTGCTTTGGTTGTTGTTTCCTTATCTTCTTGCCACAGAAGTCTTCATAAATTTTTCCCCAGGGTGATATCTTCACGTGTTTCCCCACACTTTCTTCCAGAAATTTTATTGTTTCATCTCTCAGAATTAAATCTTCTACCCATCTTGAATAAATTTTTATAAGTGGTGACAGGTGCAGGTCTATATTCAGTCTTTTATCTATGGTTACCCAATTCTTCCAACTCCATTTATTGAATAGGGATTCTTTTCCCCAGTGTATGTTCTTCTTTGGTTTATCAAAGATCAGGTGGCTGTAAGAAGTTAGTTTTATCCCATGGTTTTCTGTTCAGTTCAAAATGTCAGTGTCTTTATTTTCTTTATTTTTGTGCCAATACCATGCTGCTTTGATCACTATGACCTTGTAGTATAGCCGAAAGTCTGATTGGGTGATACCCTGGCTTTGTTTTTATTACTTAGAATTACCTTGGATATACAGGGTTTGTTCTGGTTTCATACAAAACAAAGATTTTTTTCCAAATCTTGAAATTATGATGATGTTATTTTAATGGGGATTGCACTGAATCTGTAGATCGCTTTGGGATGTATAGACATTTTGACAATGTTGGTTCTTCTCAGCCATGAAAATGGTTATATTCTTTCATTTATTAATATTTTCTGATATTTCTTGGGGTTTCATAATTTTCTTTGTAGAGGTCCTCTCCTCTTTTGTTATGTATATTTGTATGTCTTTCTTTTCTTTTCTTTTTTTTCCTCCCTCCCTCTTTCTTTCTTTCTTGCTTCCCTTCCTTTCCTTTCCTGTCCTGTCCTTTCCTGTCCTGTCCTGTCCTTTCCTTTCCTGTCCTGTCCTGTCCTTTCCTTTCGCTACTGTGAAAGGAAGTGTGTCCTTGATTAGCTTCTCATGCTGGCTGTTACTGGCATATACGAAGGCACTGATTTGTGGACATTGATTTTATATCCTGAGACAATGCTGTATTTTTTTTTTATCATTTCCAGGAATCTTGTGGTTGAGTCTTTGGGGTTCTGTAAGTATAAAATCAAATCATCAGCGAAGAGCAAGAGTTTGACCTCCTATTCCTCCATTTGAATGTCCTTTATTTCGTTCTCTTTCCTGATTGTATTGGCTAGAACTTTCAGCACTATGTTGAATAGTAGTGGTGATAGAGGACAACCTTATCTGGTTCCAGTTTAACTGGAGAAGCTTTCAGTTTTACTCCATTCAGTATAATATTAACTATAGATTTGTCATACATGGCTTCAATCAGATTAAGAAATGTGCCATTTATACCTATATTCCTAAGTGTTCTAAGTAGAAAAGGATGCTGAATGTTATAGAATGCTTTTTCTGTATCTATTTAAAGGATCATATGGTCTGTTTTTTTCACGTGGAGCTATAATGTATTGGCTAGGATTTTATTTAGAATTTTTGCGTCTATATTCATGAGTAAAACTGGTATGAAGTTCTTTTTAGTTTGGTCTTTTTTGGTTTGGGTATCAGGGTGATGTTTGCTTCATAGAATATGTTGGGGAAGATTCCTTCCTTCTAAATTTTTTGGGAATAATTTCTGCAGTATGGGTATAAGCTCTTCTTTGAAGGTTTGGTAGAATTCTGGTGTGAAGCCATCTGATGTGGACCGGGGCATTTTTTTTTCTTGGGAGATTTTTATTGTTTCTTTGACCTCAGGTCTTGAAATCAGTCTGTTCAAGAGATCTATTTCTTCTTGGTTAAGTCTAGGAAGAGGGTGTGAGTCCATGTATTCATTCATTTCCTTCACATTGTCAAATTTCTGAGTATAGTCTTTATTGTAGTACTCAGAGACAATCTCTTGTATTTCTGTGGCATCTGTTGTTATTTACCCTTTGTCATTTCTGCTTGAGGTTATTAGAGGTTTTACTTTTCATTTCACAGTTAATCTGGACAAAGGTTTATTGATTTTATGTATTTTTTATGAAAAATCAACTTTTCGTTCTGTTAATTTTCTGTATGATTCTTTTATTTTCAATTTTTCAATTTCATTAATCTCTGATTTAATTTTGGTTATTCCTTTTCTTCTGCTGGGTTTGAGATTATATTCTTCTTCTTCCAATTCCACAAGATGGTTCATGAGTTTGTTGATGCACTCTCTTTCTGTTTTTCAAATGTAGGTATCTAACACAATAAATTTCTCTCTTAAGAATGCTTTTGCTGTATCCCAGAGGTTTTGGTAACTTGTGTCTTCATTGTTGTTATGTTTGAGGGATGTAACAATTTCCCCTTTTCTCTCTTCCTGAACCCAGCTATCATTCAGGATGAGATTCTTTAACTTCCAAGTCTTTGTGTGGGGATGAATGTTTTTGTTGGAGTTGAGTTTCACCTTTATTGCCTTGTGGTCTTTTCAAAAAAGTTATAATTTCTATTCTTTTAATTTGCTGAAGTTTGTTTTGTATTCTAGGATGTGATCCATTTTGCAGTATGGATTCATGGGTTGTGAAAAATATATATTCTTTTCCTTTGGGATGTTGTGTTCTGCATATGTTTATTAATCCCATTTTTGTAAGGTCATATTTAGGTCCTTTGTATCTTTGTTTAGTTTCTGTTTAGAGGATCTGTCCAGTTTGGTCAGAGGAGTATTAAAGTCCCCAGCTATTCTGGTGTTATGGGATATCGTATTGCTCAGACCCCTCAAGGTCTGTTTCATACATCTGGGAGCATTTAAGTTGTGTGCATAAATATTTAAAAGGGAAATGTGTTGTTGTATTATTCCTTTGACCAGTATAAAGTATCCATCTTTGTTTTTCTTTTTCTTTCTTTATTTTTTTTTTTTAGACAGAATCTCAAGCTGTAGCCCTGGGTAGTGTGCCATGGTGTCACAGCTCACAGCAACCTCAAACTCTTGGGCTTAAGTGATCCTCTTGCTTCAGCCTCTCAGGTAGCTTGGACTACAGGCACTCAACACAACACCCCACTATTTTGGGGTTATAGTTGTCATTGTTGTTTGCTGGGTCTGGGGTGGATTCGAACCCGCCAGCTCCCGTGTATATGGCTAGGGCCCTAGCCTCTTGAGCTACAGGCACTGAACCATCTTGGTTTTTCTTGACTTTAGTTACTTTAAATCCACTCATATCTGAAAATAAGATTGCAACCCCTTCTTTCTTCTGATTTCCATTTGCTTGTAATACTGTTTTCCATCCCTTAACCCTGAGTCTTGATTTGTCTTTCAAGGCTAGGTGTGTCTCCTGGAGACAGCATATGGATGGCTTGTGCTTTTTTATCCAATCAGATAGGCTGTGCCTCCTCGGTGCTGAATTCAGTCCATTGACATTTATGGACAAAATTGATAAGTGTGGTGGAGTTTTATTCATCTTGTTTTGTGACAGTCCCTTGCATAGTTTTATCCTTTGCACCATTGTGGAAGCTAAGTTTTCACCTTTAGATTCTGGGTGTTTGTTTTGCTGGTGGTCCTTTATGATGGTCAATGTTAATAATAGGTCTAAGTGTTTCCTTTAGAGCTAGGCTTGTGGCAAATACCCTCAATGTTAATATATCCACAAAATATTTGGTTTCTCCATCCATTCTGAAGCTTAGTTTAGCAAGATACAGAATTTTGGTCTGAAAATTGTTTTGTATAAAAATGTTGAAAGTGGATGACTATGCTTTTCTGGTTAGAAAGTGTGAGTTGAAAAATCTGCAGTCATCCTAATGGTTCTGCCTCTGCAGGTCAGTAGGCACTTACTCCTGACTGGTTGCAGCATTTTTTCTTTCACCTTTACTTTGGATAGGTCCATTACAATGTGTCTTAGAGAAACTCTGTTAGAGTTGAGATGACCTGGGGTCCGATATTCATCTGAAAAGAGTGCATTGGGGTCTTTAATAAAATGTAGGAAGTTTTCATTCATGATAGTCTCCAGAAGAATCTCCATTCTTTTGGGAAAATCTTCTTCCCCTTCAGGAATCCCTATTATTGATATGTTTGAACACTTCATGGAGTCTCATAGTTCTCTATGCACGTGTTCTGGTGTCGGTCTCTTCTGCCTCTTTAACTACCTGGGTTAACTAAAAAACTTTATTATTTAACACTGAGGTTCTTTTTTCTCCATGGTCTCACTTATTTTTGATACTTTCTGCTGTATCTTTAAATTCTCTGGTTGTCTATTTCATTTCCTTAAGCTCTGGCACTTCCCTTCTATATTCTACATATTTCTCATCTGACTTTTGGTTTTTTCTTTCCATTTTCTCATCCATTCCTTTTACTGTCTTTATCATCAATATTTTAAATTCCCTTTCTGTCAAGTCCATTAATTCTTTATAGGTGGAGTCTTCTGCAGTAACTACTTCATGGTCCCTTTGGGAACTTGCTCTGATTTGTTTTTTCATGTTTTCTAAATTTTTCTGTTGGTTCCTCCTCATGTATTCTTTTCTCTTGTTCACCTCCTTGTCCTCCTTTTATAATAAAAATTACCCTGGGCCTATAAATTTAACTACTTAGATGAAAGATAAACATCCATAAAATACACAGACTGCCACATGTTCTCAAAGAAATATATAACCAAAAAGAGTTTTGTTTAAAAAAAAGTTGGATTGTAATTAAATAATTTCCAACAAAATAAACTTTTAGTCTATAATGATAGATTCTAGCAAACATTAAAGAGAGAAAAAATTACCAAGTCTATATAAACACTTCCACAAAATTGATGGGAAGGAAAATTCCTCAAGTTCTTTTATAAGACCAGCATTATGTAGCACCAAAACCAGATACTCTATAATGCTGTAAGGGAAAAAAAGGAAAGGGAAAGGGTAGTTAAGGGAAGAAAGAGAAAGAGGCCGGAGTCTAATATTCCTCAAAAACATAAAAGCCCAATTCTTCCACAATATAGTAGCAAATTGAATTCAACAACACACAAAATTATATTTAATCCTCTAGGCAGTATTTTGATTTGCAATTATTTTCAACATAAATAACAAACTTGGTAACTAGACATCTTGTGATCAGACATTGATAACAGAATTATTTATAACAATTTGAAAACAGTTCAAAATTGAATGAAAAGCAGTTAAATAGAAATATGTTATATTGTAGTTTCAGTCCTCATCGACACACAAAGAAATAAAACACATCAATTGGAAATAATTTTAAAATAAACATAATGGTATGAAAATAATGTTATAAAAATTAAAAGCAATTTTGTCAGGATTTAAAAGTAATATTTCTAACTTCTCACTTTTCTTATTTTTTTTCCAGTATAAAAACACTGAGCATATCTTATTGGGTTGAAATATATAAAAGATCTTATCTTTAAAAAATTATATACATTTGGTCATTTCAAAAGATAATTTCAAAACTACTACAATATATAATCTAAATGAAAATCTGCAAAAGCATTTTGTTTTAAAAATCTCAATTTTGCATGTAATATTTTTCAAGTTATTCCCTTGAGATGCCGCTGTGTTTTTACAGTTGCATCATATAATGCATTTAAAATAGAAAATAAGACTAAAATAACATAGTGTGTTATTTGATACATAAAAAAGTGTGTATCAAGTTTTCCTACATTATAACACTATCAATACTAAAGCATATTCTTTTTATGCCTCTGTCATTATTCATTTTCACATAGAGTTTACCATCAAAAGTTTCACAGAAATTCAGCGGGAATTTGTGACAACGTGGCTTTGGTTCATCCTGTGGCCATGGCAGACATCACTAATTGATCACTGAGGTTAAATATGTGTTGCAGCAACAATTGATAGTTCCTCCAGGTGTGCACTAGGAATCAGTCAATATCAAGATGCAGTCTGATAGTTGCCATTCTTAATGAAAATAATGTTTGGACTACCTTCCTAATACTGCTTATAATTTGTAGGGAAATATACAAATAAAAGTCTCAGGTTATGAACCATATCTGTATTCCACCTTCACTATCAAATCATTTCTTATTATCAGTCACATTTCATATTCTCCTTATCCAACTTGTACTGGAAAGACTTGTTATAGAACAACTCAAAGACCAAATAAAATGTGGCTTTGGCTTATTTGTTTGCTTTAGTAAGATTAACACCAAGCAATGTGCATTCATTCCCCCTTCTAGATGCAGAAAAAGATGAAACACATAAAGTCACAGCCTACTTCCCTGTAAGGTATTTATTCAAAAGCTTCATGCAACACAGAAGGGGTAGGACCACACAGCAATGGCTTTAGAACAAAGAAATGTCCTGAAGTCCATTTGTCATAACAGAAACATGTATGTATAGAACAGTCCGTCTTAAGCTATTAGGTGTACTAAAGGATTTTAAGTGGTTTCCAATTCACACCAAACATATGGAAAACAGATAGAGGTAGGAGAGAGAAGTCTGGTGTTACCTAGACCTGCTGTGGCATCAGCATTATCATAAACCAACAGGGAAAATAACCGTTATAAAAACACTTCCAATGTAGGCTTGTAAAATGATGGTTTCTGTTTCACTCTTTTGCAACCCAATGAAATTGACTAAAACATTGACAAATAGAAAAAAAAATACTGTCTTCCATGAGAAGGAAAAACCAGCCTTTATCTAGAAAATACAAACCACTGACTATAAAGAATATTGGCTCATTATGGTGAAAATTTTAGCAACTCAGGGATGATTAGTAAAATTATAATGCAATATACAGAATCCTCTAAAAGTAGGTAGCATCGTACTGAGTTTCTGGACCAGTATGTCCTGTGCAGAACAGCTTTCAAATATTTTAGGTAATGCTTTTGTGATTTAATTCCATGTCTCCATATAATATGTTTCTATTGCAATTTTTTTTAATTTTCAGTTTTTACCATTGTTAACTACTTTCTCAAGTTAAAAGATGAGGCATAAACCCTCATTTACTTCCTCACTAACCCTCACCAACCTCCATCCTGAGCAAGCACCCTTCCTATCTCCTCTTCCTACCAATATAACAGTGTGGGGCCTTTAGGGCAATATTCAGTATTTACACTACCAGGAAGAATGCTCTTTATAGTCAGCAGTATGACAGCCTCTGTTTATTCTTCATTGGACACACAGCTTTTAAAATTTTTCCCTAATAACAATTGCCTAGCTCCTTTGCTCAGTCTTCTATGTACTCATTATAAATTTAAAATTGAATTTTCCTAATGTCTAAATTCAAAGTCTGATTCTTCCAGTGTCTAAATCTCTAACGTATCAGATACTACATTAACTTTGAAATTGTCAAAGTTCTTTAGAATTTTATTTATGGATTGATTAATTGATAGATTAAATAGGGTCTCACTCTGTCACCCAATCTAAAGTACAATGGAATCACCGTAGTTCACTACAACCCAGATTATTGGGCTCAAGAGATCCTTCTGGTTCAGCCTCTTGAATAGCTGGGTTTACAGGTCTGCCCCTACCATGCCTAGCTAGTTTTGTTTTTTAATTTTTTGTAGAGATGGGGTCTTGCTATGTTAACCATCTTGGTCTGAAACTCCTGTCCTCAAGGAATCCTCCTGTATGGCTTCCCAAAGTGCTGGGTAGGACTTTAGGTGTGAGCCACTGGGCTAAACTCTCTATAATTTTTAAACCCTCTTCTAAAACCCTTCTAGTGTTTAAGCAGTCCCATTTTTGAAGAGATGTCTAAAACGAATGCGATTCTTTAAGCCTAAACTTTTTTTCCTTCAGTAATTTGTACAATTTTCGTTTATTTCAGGATTAACTAGCTTCTCAAAAACATAACTTAATTAAGTATATTCTCATTTATTTTATTTTACATATGAGGGGCTCTTATATCTAGAAATTTCATTCTAGAAAACTGTCTTTTATTATTTCTTTGATGATTTTATTTATGATTTCCTCTACCTTCTTCCTGTCTCTCTCCCTAGAACTGTTATTTAGCTATTAACCCCCGGCTTTGCCTCAAATTCTTATATTCTTTCTCAACCCTTTTCATCTCATTGTCCTTCTCATTACAGGATAGTTTGTTCACTGTAATGCTTAGTCTTTGTATTAAGTTTTCATATTCATTTTATTATAATTTTAATTTCTGAGAGCACCTTTGCTGGACTGAGTCGGTTATCACACATTTACCTTCCTTAACTTCCACATAACCGTATAACTGTTGTCTCCTTTCTTAAGCTATCTCTCTTTGTGGATCTCTGTTTCTAAAATAGTGTTTTTGTTGACATTTTAAGGGGATTTTAAAAGCAGTAGGGTTAGTTATGCACTTTTATTCTATCATGTTTTACTTAGATTTACTTCAGGTAAATCTTTAAAAAGTTAAATTTCACTTCAGGCAAATCTAAGTAAAATTTAACTTTTTCTTTTACCACAGCACATGTCTTCTAATGTAAGTTGTATTAAACATTTCTTGAATTTAGCAAATTTTATGTATCTACAAAATGAATATACATACATATATAATATGGTGTAAAACGTCTTTAACAGTAAGAAATAACATACTTAACAAATAACAGAACTTTTGCTTCAAGCTATCAATAGAAAAAAATATTTAAGTGGGTTACTATTTGAATAGTTTTGCTTTAAAAGGACTTGAAAATATGTGTTATTCACAAACACAATAGAACAAAACATCTACAGAAAGATTTAACATTTAATAAAGCAAATGTTTGTTTATTTTCATTGTCCACCACAGACCTGCATTGAAAGAAACTTCCGGCATGAAAATGGTCATTAAACTTTTTTATGTTACTAGTAGAAGAGATTGCTAGTTACCTACCTCAGTAATAGACCTTTAGACAGGAAAGGTACAGACATTTCAATACATGCATGGAAATTACATTAAAGTTTGCCTTTCTAGGAAACTACTGTATTTTTTGTGTGTTTTGGAGTTTTTGACCACATAAATCCATCCTGTGTGACTGGAGGACACGTTCCTATACGATACTGTGTGGCATAAATGATTGTACCTTAACGTGCTATTAATTTTTTGTTGTATTTCACTTCAAACTCACATAAGTGATGAATTATGTGAAACCATTGCCCTGAAGCATTATTCGGGATCTTAGATGGATTTCCTGCAGGGCGCGACCAATTTGCAGTCTTTTTTTCCTAGTTCAGAGGTAGTGTCCTTCACATGGCATCTGCATCTGTTTTCTCTCAGGTCCCACCCTAAGGCAGAAAATGAAATAATGCAGAAAAAAATTACTAGTAGGACTGTTCTGCCTGATCCCGGGAAGTTTTGTTCCTGATTAAAACGCATCTAGGGCTTTTCACCTCAGTTTGTGGTCAGGGGAAGTTTGTAATCACAGTGTACTCTCTAATTGTATACACTAAGCTTAAGAGCAAAGTGTAATTACCATCACTTGGGCTACCAGAGCCCTCTAGACTCAGTTTTAGATTGTTTCTTTGTTACTTCCAACTCTTTGTAAGAATTGATATTTCATACTTCTGATTGTTCTTAGGATACAAAGAAAATTCACTCTGTTCTCTCAAAATTTGAAATGAAACACTTTCCATCTTGACATTACTGTTTGGGTCCATTTGATGCCTTTATAAATCTGAGATAAATTATGAAATCTTAGTGTTCTTATTTTCCTGTATCTCACATATTTTACCTTCTTAGGACTTATGCCATTATTACTCAGCAGTGTGGGCACACACACCACACATGTACAGTTGTCCCCTGTGGGTGATCGGTTCTAGGAACCCCCCATACCAAAATCCAAGGATGTTCAAGTCTCTTATCCAAATGCCGTAGTACTTGCATATAACCTATGTGCACCCTCCCACATTCTTTAGTCATCTCTAGATCATTATAATACTAATACATTATAGTACAAGGTCAATGGCATGTAAACAGTTGCATACTATATCTTTATTTGTATTATTTTTATTGTTGTATGGTTATTTTTGTTTTCCTTGAATATGTCCTGTTTAAAGTTAATTGAGTCTAGAATGCAGAACCCATGGACACAAAGGGCCAATTGTATATGCGTGTGTATGTGTGTGTGTATGTATTTATTTTAAACCAGGAAAAAGTAGAATAAAATTTTGAGTTTGCTGTGGTTAAAATCTTATCAAAATTTCGAATGAAGTTCATTTTCACTATGTCTTGTTTCTTCCTTCTCTTTAGAGAAGAAATGACTTACCATATTGTTTTAAGAGCCTCAAAATACAAAGGATCATGTGGATTATTTTTACCGGTATACTGAGTGGTAGGCATCTACTAGGTGCAGATATAAACACTAAAACGCAAGAGAGTAAATGTAATTTTCAACAAATTTTGTTTATCAGAGGTCACAGAGCAGCAGTGGGGACACTAACAGAGCTGGCTCTGAGGGATGCCCCGCCCGGCACACCATCAATGTGAAGTGTGTGGTGCACAATCCCATCTAAAGACTTGGCAACTTTTGTCCAGTAACCTGTTACTACTTTGTTGAATGGGTAAGAAAGCACATAATCTCTCCAGTCCCATATTTCTACCTATAAAATGAGGACTGATTCTAGAATCTATGATTATCTACAACCAGCTACAGGTTAATTTTTTTTTTTTTTGTAAGCTGGAAGGTGTTTTATTTGGACACCAAGTTCAGAAGAGAAATAAAAAACTTCCCCCATTTACCACAGTCCATGTTTTATTACTGACATCTTATTAACTTTATTTATTTACATTACCCACCTGTCCTGTTAACATATTTAATTTATTTTGTGTGTGAATCTTCTCTACTGGTAATAACTTATGAGTCAGCGTACAGTTTATACTATTTGTCAACTACCTTAAAAAACTTTGTAATTTCGTTTGAAACTATAACCCATTGGCTCCTTGAAAAAAATTATTCCTATAATTGAAAGAAATAAATGAGTCTGATAAACATAGAAGGACAAAATTATTATTTATTTATTGGTATTTGCTTCATTCATGCAGTTCTATTCAAACCAGTTATTCTCCATGGTTTAGACTTGCGTCAAAATGATTTATCAAGGAAAAGGCAGAGGGCTGAGGCTGCCAGTGTCCCGAGGCTGAGGCGCGTGGGGCGTCCTCAGCGGGGGTAGCACACACCATCACTCTTCACCAACTCATTTCCTGCTCCCTCTGGAGCCTGCCTATGGCTTGTGACTCATCCTGGCCCAGTGAGTGTGGATTCACGGTGTTCTCTGTGTTCTCAGAGGTGGAGTCTCTCAGAGTCAAACTCCCACTTCTATGGTCTGCTCAGCGGGGCAGTTTGCTTTCTACTGGCCTGTGTCATTGTGCAGCCCTCGAGAGCCAGTGAAGAACAGGTGGGAGAAGGAGAGGGTCACTTCTTGCCATTGGTTTGTTCCTCCCTCCAACATCACTCCTGAAGAAGCAGTTTGTCCCAGTAGCAACTGGTTCCACTTTCCACCTCTAGAGCGTGCCCATCCTGCTGACTGCTCCGCAGGGGCACTTCTGCCAGCTTCCGGGTAGGCAGCCTCACCCCGTCATTTTGCCCCCTTCCCTAAGAGCCGAGCAGCTAATAACAGTGAGTGATCATCTTCCTTTCTCCTATCACCTGGGCAGTTTTCCATTCTTCATAGGAAATGATCCTTATTAAAATTACGGATGTGTTTTTGTGAAGGAATCCTGGATGAAAACAGAATCAGGGTACCTGCCCTAAGCTCCTTCTCTCTCTCTGATGATCCAGGTGCAGCTTCATTCTTCAAGGTCTTGTGTGAGCAAGACAATGTCCCAAAGCAATGATGTTGGAAGTTGGGGCACTGTGCAGTGACATGGGGGCAGGGCCAGGCTGTGACAGCAATGGCCACATCCTTTTGAGGACTGTCAGATCCACTTTTGCTCATTTTTTTTCTGGTTTCAGGTCTTAGAGGCACCTAATGTCATTATTTTGTATCCTTTGCAAATTTGTAGCATCTTTACAGTTTGCTGGTTTATCCATTTGCTTAACAAATGCTTCATTATAATAATTATTGAATCATTTTCCAAAATAAAATATAACTTCCTTGTCCTAGTTGTTCCTAGGCATAACACATCTATAATGGAAAAAAGAAACAAAAGCCATATTTTTGTTTTTGTTTTTTTTTATTAATTAATTTCTATGTACATTGATGCCAACATGGGGTACATTGTGCTGTTTCATATACAATTTGAAACATCTTCATCAAGCTGGTTAACATAACTTTCATATCATTTGGTTATTCATTGTATCAACACATTCACATTCTAGTTCTAGAAAAGTTCACTTGTACCCTTGTTAGACAGATATATAGGTAGTCTTTCCCATCACCCTCCCACCACCCATCCACCCTTCTCCCCTCCCCTTCCCCACCCCCTCCCCAT
>CAUYQV010093344.1:0-38013 GCA_963574575.1 Galagoides demidoff | reverse complement strand
TGGAGAAACCCGGGACTAAAGTCACCTTTATCCTTTTTTAAGCCCTACCTCGGCACCTCACTCACTCCATGGCAGTTCCCGAGGCCCGCCCCAACCACACTATTTATATCAACAACCTCAATGAGAAGATCAAGAAGGATGGTGAGTTCTGTCCTCAACGCTCCCCTAGTTCTGCCCTTTAACTTTGTCACTTTTGCTTATTCTTGAAGGTTTCCCTTCACAGGATCCTTTCTCCAGTTAGCCTTCCCCATCCCCCTCTTCCCTCAGGTGGCTGCCCCCCACTAACCACAGGCTATGGCATTCTCCGTCAGGCCCTGATCTCTGGGCTATCGTGGGGTCTGTCTATCCACTTAGTGGCCTGTGAGCTCTGTGAGGGTAGGGGCTGGGACGTTTCTGGTCATTAGTGTTTTCAGTGATCAGTCCACAGTGAAAATGTGCAGTAATAATGATGACTTAACATTCTGTATCATGGGCTGATTCGTGTACTTATATATAAATCTGAATTATATTTAATTATCACAAGAAGCCTGTAGGAAGAGGCTGGATGCAGTGGCTCATGCATGTAATCCCAGCGTACTGGAGTGCCTTGAGTACTCCCTTGAGACCAGCCTGCCAAGAATGAGACTTCTTTTCACTTCTTCTTCTAGTAGATTTCTCTACTAAAAATAGAAAAATACTAGCTGGGCATAGCAGGGCACCTGTAGTCCCAGCTCCTCAGGAGACTCGGACAAGAGGATTGCTTGAGCCCAAGAGTTTGAGGTTGCTGTGAGCTATGATGATACCATGGTTCTCTATCCAGGGGGACAGAGTGAGACTGTCTCAAAGGAAAAAAAAAGCCTGTAGGAAGAAACTGTTTTAATGTCCATTTCTCAGGAAATTGAGACTCAAGGTGATGTGACTTCCCCCAAGGTCACATAGCAAGGAAAATGGTTGATGCCACTTGTGTGGAATTCTGCTTAACAACTGAATTTTTTAACTCAGAAAGACTTTTCCACTTTCTTGAGTATTTCTCACCTTTGTTGAACTTCATTTTCTGTATCTGAAAACTGGGCAGAATCCTATCTTCTTTGCATGGATCTTGTCGGGGGATTATTTTATCGAAACTTCTGCTCAGGGCTTTTTATGGTAGCAGCCATTTTTTAAGGGCTGCATAAATAATTATCTTTTTTTTTTTTTTTTTTGAGACGGAGCTTCAAGCTATCCCCCTGGGTAGAGTGCCATGGCATCACAGCTCATAGCAACCTCCAACTCCTGGGCTCAAGCCAGTCTCCTGCCTCCGCCTCCCAAGTAGCTGGGACCACAGGCGCCCGCCACAACGCCAGGCCATTTTTTGGTTGCAGCCATCATTGTTGTTTGGCGGGCCCAGGCCGGGGATTTGAACCCACCACCTTAGGTGTACGTGGCTGGCGCCTTAGCCGATTGAGCCACAGGCGCCAAGCCATATCTTTTTGATTATCAAAAGAGAATTAAAAGAGCTTGCTGGGATTAAGTTTGCATTTGCCAATAAAGTTGCTGTTGAGAAAAACAAAATCAAGACTGTAAATTTTACATATAATTTTAGAGTGTGGTACCTGGTCAGTGCTAGAGGAACATTGGTGACAGAGAACCTGGTTCTGCAGGACAGTGTCAGCCCAGAGTAGTCAGGGACATGATAGCATAAGGCAGAGACAGGGATTCATTTAGCTTCATGGAAAAGAAGACAGGAATGTCACATAGAAGAAGCAGTATATATGTTACAGTGAGGGTGACAAGGATTCCTAACTTGGGCCATCTTGGTCTTCGGACCAAAAGAACCCAGAGCATTCTGGACATTACAAGTAGTTTTGTGGGCCTGTGACTCCCAGAGAAGCTTCCAGTGAGCAGTGCTCTGATGGCTTTTGGCTGTGAGACATTAAGACTTTGTTCTGGGAGTGTTGGGGAGCCAGGCTGCACCCTGTCCTGACTGCGTGTCTTATAGAACATCTTCCCAGCTGTGGATGGTGAACTTGAATGGGCAAGAGGGGAGGCTGGAGAGTGAGGAGAGGCCCAGAGTCCAGTGGAAGGACTGAGGTCTGAACAAGGTTTGTGGGGATGGAGCTTGGAGAGGGAAGCTGGAAATGTCACCACCAGGAAAATTTTTGGGGAATTGCTTCAAAACACCTGTTCCCATCTCCTATATATACACACACCTTCTCTTCTTTTCTCTTCTAGTATCTCTTTCACCAAGCAGCTTTAGCTTTGGCTCAGCTATCCTGTGTGCTTAAAATACTGGTACTCCCTTCTAGATGGTGAGAGGGATCCTTGTTTAACTTGAATCCCACCAGCTGTCAAGTTAGACTGATTGCTGGTGAGGTGGGGTACTGGGTTCAGATGGATTTGTGTCATGTGGTCCCAGCTCTGACATGTACTTCCCCTCACCCTCAGAATACTTGCCCTAGAAGCTGAGGAATTCTCTTAAGAACCTGTTTCCATCTTTGTAAAATCAGGGCAGTCTTAGTTGTCACCTCATGGGGTTGCTGTGAAGATTTAGTGACATTATTTTCATAAAGCACTTCATGGTGTCTTTAGTTGTGAATGTTTGTGGAGACATTTGTGTGCTGGGTCTGCTGTACTAGGCGTGAAGATGCTGCAGCAAACAAATGGGACATGTTTACAGCTCTTGAGGAGAGAGACAAGTAAACATATCACATCAGGAGGTAGAAAATGCCATGAAGGAAAAGCAAGTAGGGTAAAGGGATCTTCGGGGCATTTACACATGATTCTGAGGTACCAGCATGTGTGCTGAGCCCTGGGTTACTAGGCGGCAGCTATGTAAATACCAAGGTGAGGGAGGATGTTTCAGGTAGAGGGAGTAGTCAGTCTCAATGCCCTGGGGCAGGATTGATGTGTTGGGCCTGAGAGGGGGCTGGGAGGCCGGTGTGGCTGGAGACTCCGGTGTGCAGTAGAGTGTAGGCAAAGATGAAACTGCCAAGGTCACATTACACAGGCCTGTGTCAAGGTGCTGGTGGCTGTAAAAAGAGGTGTTCATTAACTGTTTACTATGTTCCAGGTGCCATTCTGAGCCCTTTGCATATATGTACTCATTTCCTTTGAAATGAGTAGGTCTGGGTAGGTACTATTACTGTCTTTATCTCACAGAAGAGCATACTTGGCAACTTGAATGGTTCTTAGCAGCCGTTCCTGCTAGGTCTTTTTTTTTTTTTGTGAGATGGAAAGACATCTCAGTCTGTCACCCTGGGTAGATTACAGTGGTATCATAGCTCATAGCAACCTCAAACTCTCAGACCCAAGTGATTTTCTTGCCTCAGCCTCCAAAGTAGCTGGGACTACAGGTGCCTGCCACAACGCTTGCCTATTATTTAGAGACAGGGTCTCACTCTGGTTCAGCCTGGTCTTGAACCTGTGAACTTGGGCGATCCACCCGCCTCAGCCTCCCAAGGGTTGAGATTACTGACGTGAGCCACCACACCCAGCCTGGAGTCTTGCTCTTGCTCAGGCTGGTCTCGAACTCCTGAAATCAGATGACCCACCTGCCTCAGTCTCCCAGAGTGCTAGGATTATAGTTGTGAGCCACTGTGTCTGAGAGGACACTGATCTACACCTTTCTGGATGCTGTCAGTTTAGCTGATGGCCTCCCATCTGGGCTCACTTCCTCTGGAATGAAGTGTTTGGGATGTTCAAATCTTAAGACATGATGCAAGGCCTTTGGTCACCTGTGGGTCTTTTCTTTCTCCACTGCAGAGCTGAAGAAGTCCCTTTATGCCATCTTCTCCCAGTTTGGCCAGATCCTGGATATCCTGGTATCACGAAGCCTGAAGATGAGAGGCCAGGCCTTTGTTATCTTCAAGGAGGTCAGCAGTGCCACCAATGCCCTTCGCTCCATGCAGGGTTTCCCATTTTATGACAAGCCCATGGTGAGCATTGTGGGTATGGAAGCTGTGTGTGTGCAAAATGCTAGAGGAGACTGAGTGGGCCTGCTTGGAGGAGTGGGGTGTAGGGGTCCGGTGACCAAGGTGTGGTGCATCAGGCTCGGGAGGGGGGAGGGGTTGGGCCAGGACCAGGGCAAATGCCTGTTACACATTTAAGAGGCCAAGGGGACTGCATTCTTTGGAAAGTGAGAGAAGTGGCTTAAAGTCCTTGCCCTGATCTGGAATTCCTGGAGAATCACTGGCAGGCATTTTGGTTTATGTGATTCTTTTCCCTTACTCCCCCAGTCAGTTTTTTTTGTTTTTGAAGTCTTTGGCTGGGGCTGGGTTTGAACCCACCACCTCTGGTGTATGGGGGCCAGTGCCCTACTCCTTGAGCCATAGGTGTTGCCCTCCCCAGTCAGTTTATAAGTTTTACCTGATTGAAATATGTCTTCTTGAGCCAACTCTCTTAGTGAGGTGACAGCAAGTCCCAGGCAGGTCACTTCCATGTGAAGGCAGATCATGTAGGGGGTAGTGGGCCCCAGGGACAGCTGGGCCACCTGTTACCTCCATCTAGAGAGGACAGAGCATTGACTTCCGCTTGGCACCTGTGGATATACAAGCCTAGGGTTGCCACATATTCCATTTGACTTTTTGGGGCATCTTAGGAATTAGCTTTTGAGGTGCAATGACTGTAAGTTATTCTGTGTTGCTCTGTCCCTTGCTTTTTCCCCAGTGTTGTTGCTTGGGCCATATGATGTGCTCAGATATGTCAGAATTTTGTCAGAAAGTCCTGTCAACCCTACTTTCAAAACATATCTACCAGCTGCTTGCTTCTCCCTGGTCTAGCCACCACCCTTGATGTTGTTTCCATACGATAGGTGCAGTGCTCCTTGGGAGACATGAGTGAGAGTACCTCACTCCCCCATTCACCACACTCCAGGGCTCCCCCAGGAATAGACAAAGTCTTCAGCAGAATCACCTGTTGTCTCTGTGACTTCCTTCTTATCCATTTTCACTTATTTGGTGTTTCGTGAATGTGCTGTGCAGAGGCCTTGGCTCTTCATGTGGGCATTCCCTTTGTTAGAAGGCTCTTTGACCAGATATCCCTATAGCCTGGTTCCTCCCTTTTTGTCTGCACAAATGTCACCTCAGTGAAGCCTTTCGTAGCCACTTTGTCTGAAATAATCACTTCTTAGCATTTCACACCCCCTTCTCAACTCTTTTTTTTTTTTCCCCAGTCTTTTTTGGCCAGGGCCTGGTTTGAACCCGCCACTTCCAGTATATGGGGTTGGTGTCCTACTCCTTTGAGCCATAGGCACCACCCTTCAATTCATTTTTAAGTCTTTTTTAATATACCTTCCCCCACTACATAAGCTCCACTAGGGCAGGGACTTTCGTCTGTTTTGCTCATTGCTGTATTCCCAGACCTTAGAATGAGGCCTGGCATCTAGTTAGGTTCTCCATAAACAGCTGGGTGAGATTTAGCCTAGAAGATTAGATCCCTGTGCACAGTGCTCCTGTCTTAGCATTGTTTCCTTAAACCTTAGACTTGCTGTTTAGGGCTCTCCCAAACTCCTTTAAAAATGTTAACAGCTGGCCAGGCCATGGTAGCTCACACCTATAACCCCATTCCTTTGGGGGAACCAAGGTGAGAGGATCAGTTGAGGCTGGGCGTTAAAGACCAGCCTGGGCAACATAGCAAGACCCTATCTCTATTAAAAAAAATCAGCCAAACATGGTGGCCTGTGCCTAGAGTCTCAACTACTCAGGAGGATTGCTTGAACCCAGGAGTTTAAGGGTACAGAGAGCTATGGTTGCAGCATTGCACACCAGTACCACAACACAGCAAAACCCTGTCTCAAGGGGAAAAAAGTACCAATAGCCTGTCTACTGAGTGCTTACTATGTGTTAGGTACTGTTCCAAGCATTTTAATTCATTGAGTCCTCACAGTAGTCCTTTGAAATGGGAAACACCATAATCTGCATTTTACAGATGAAACAGTTGAGAACAAGTAATTTCTGTGTTTTTCAGTGAACTGGTAAGGTCTGGTTTTGAACCCAGGCAGTTTGGCTCTGAAGTTCACTCTCTTAATGCTTCTGCTCTTTGCTTGGCAGCGCATCCAGTATGCTAAGACTGACTCAGATATCATTGCCAAGATGAAGGGTACCTTTGTGGAACGGGACCGCAAGCGGGAGAAGAGGAAGCCCAAGAGCCAGGAGACCCCATCTGCCAAGAAGGCTGTGCAGGGTGGGGGAGCTGCTCCCGTGGTAGGGGCTGTCCAAGGGCCTGTCCCGGTAAGCCAGAGCCCAGAGATCCTACTTCTTGCTACCAGGCCTTCCTCAGCCATGTGGCTTGGTTTGGGGGCTTGGAGATTCAGACTCTCCCATTTCCTACCTGTCTTATTGTCTTTTGGGTGGATTGAATACCTGTATGATGCTATCTCCCCTTGAAATACCTATTCCTGTTTGCCTGTTTCTTCAGGGCTTTCTGTCTCCATGTCTATCTCCTGGTTTCTCTCTCTTTTTTTTTTTCATTTGTGTCTTTTAAGTTAGTGGCTGTGTAGAAAACCTACAAGAATCTACTAACCAACTTTTAGGATTAGTAAATAAACTTAGTTTAGAAAAAGCACTGGATGTAAGATCAATATGGAAAAAAACAAGTAGACTTCACATTGAAAAGTAGCACTGAGGAATAAATCCAAAAGGTGTATACAACTGCTCCACTGAGCTTGCAGAACATTGCTGGGAAAAATTGGAGCCCTCAGCAATGGATGGGGAAGACTCAGTATGATTAAGAGGTCAGTTATCTCCAGATTATTCCAAGATCCAATGGGAATTTTGGTAGCTACTGATGGGCTATTTTGTTTCTAAACATCTGTGGGAATAGCAAGGTGAAGGCAGACAAGAGAAATAAAATTGGGGGACCTTTGCAATTGGGAGTGGAGGTGTAAAGCTCCACTGATAGGGGTGATATGCTGTTGAGAAGGGTGGGAAGATGGACCCAGGACATGGGATAAAGAAGCTAGAAACAGCTGCATATGATGGTTACTTTGTGCGATGAAGGCACAAAGTTCCTAAAGTTCAGTGGAGAAAGGACTTTTTCCCCTAGTTTGTGATGCTGGGCAGCTGGATGCCTGTAAGGGAAGAATTAGTCCTACCTCATACTATGTACAAAAATTAAATTGAGGTGAATCACCAACTTGAATATGACACCTTAACACAGTAAAGGGTCAGGGAGAAAACAGAACAAAACAGGAAACAGTCTTTATGACCTTGATGAGGGGAAAAAAGTAGAAACATCCTGTTTTCCAAACAGGATACAGAAAGTGCTAGGTACAAAAGGAGAAAGGGATGGACTGGACCCATGCTCCCCGAGCCTCCTTATCTCTCTGGCTCTTCTGAGTCTTATGGCTCCCTGGGTCACGCTGCATTTGGCGCCACTCAGGCCATTCCACTCTCTGGAATCAGTGCTGGTGTCCTGGGCCTCTGTCTGGTTTCCCCTTGTTACCACTCCTCTCCTGTGCCTAACTTTCTATCCACTGTCGACTCTCTGGGTTGTAATCCCAGCCCCTGCTGGGCTGTGTGCCATTGGGCTGTTTTCCTTCTTTATGTTGCTGCCACCCGTTCCTTGCACCTGCCATGACCATTCCTTTCCATCTCTGTCCTCTAGTCTTTTTTTCTCCCTAGGTCAGTGAGTCTCTTTATTTGGTTTTTGTTTTTTTACTTAAAGTTTATTTTCAGAAGGAAAAGTGTAGCATGCTCATTAGAGCATATATTTCCACTCCTTCAAATTAACAGTTGTTGACATTTTGGTTCCCTCCCCCCTAAGTCTTTATTGTTGTGGTTATTCACGTATCTATAAGCAAATTTGGGTCATACTTTAATTTTATTTTTTTTTCTTTCTGACTTAATGCCCCTTTGACTCTGGGTCTGTTTCACTTCATCTGGCTTTCTCTGGGTACCTTTTTAACCTCTGAGTCAGTCTGTCTTTGCGTTTCTCATCCCTTGGGTCTCCTGTGATGGCATTTTCTCCTCTGCCTCCCGTGGACACTATAACCATGCCGTCTCCCACCTGCCAGCAAGTTAGCCCTGCTCTCCCTCTCTTCACAGGGCATGCCTCCAATGACACAGGCACCCCGCATCATGCACCACATGCCAGGCCAGCCACCCTACATGCCGCCCCCTGGCATGATCCCGCCGCCAGGCCTTGCACCTGGCCAGATCCCACCAGGGGCCATGCCCCCACAGCAGCTTATGCCTGGGCAGATGCCACCTGCCCAGCCTGTAAGTGTCTACTTCCCATGCAGTCTCATGTAATCTGAATATAAGAGTAAGGTGGGCAGTGCCCGTATCATAGTGGGTAGGGTGCTGGCCACATACACCAAGGCTGCCAGGTTCAAACTCGGCCTGGGCCAGCTAAACAACAATGACAACTACAACCAAAAAATAGCCAGGCATTGTGGCAGGCACCTGTAATCCCAGCTGCTCGGGAGGCTGAGGCAAGAGAATTGCTTAAGCCCAAGAGTTTGAGGTTGCTGTGAGCTATGACACCACGGCACTGTACTGTACAGGGTGACATAGTGAGACTCTGTCTCAAAAAAAAAAAAAAAAAGAAGAAGAAGAAGACTGAGGCCAAACACAGCGTCTCATGCCTGTAATGTTAGCACTTTGGGAGGCTGAGGCAGTAGGATCAGTTAAGGCCAGGAGTTTGAGACCAGCCTGAGCAGCACAGTGAGACCTCATCTCTACAAAAAAATAAAGAAAGTAGCCGGGCATGGTGGTGCATACCTGTAGCACCAGCCACTTGGGAGACTGAGGCAGGATGGTTTCTTAAGCCCAGGAATTTACAGTTGCAGTGAGCTATGATGACGCCAGTTAATTGGGAGGCTGTTATAAATTGGGTGGTGTGGGCAGGGTCTCCCTGAGGAGTTGGTATTGGAGCAGAGTTCCCTGAATGATGAGGACATAGCAGTGTGGTTGGGGCCCTGGCACAGATAGGAACTGGCATGTTTGTTGGAGGATCTGGAAGGTTAGTGTAGGCTGTAGTAGGTGGCCAGCACCTAAATTCATTCTTCAAATAAATGCTAAGTGCCTGTTTATGCACCAAGTTATGTCCTGTGCTCTAGGTATGTGACAGTGACTAAAACAGAAAAATCTCTGCTGCCTTGTGGCCTATAGTCTGTAGGGACAAATGTGGGGGATAGATAGTCAACAGCGTATGGTGCATCAGGTGAATGCTAGAATGAATTCAAGAGGGTAAGGGATGAGGGGCAGGAGGTGGCCCAGAGGATTCCCCTACCAGACTCAAGATTCCAATGCTCATAGGCTCCCATCCTTTCCCGGCAGCTTTCTGAGAATCCACCGAATCATATCTTGTTCCTCACCAACCTGCCAGAGGAGACCAACGAACTCATGCTGTCCATGCTTTTCAACCAGTAAGTGGGGCCTGTGGCTGGGTGCTGGATGGACAACTAGGAGGGAGCACCATGGGAATGGGCCTCAGAATTCTGCTGGTGGAGCCCTGAGCCAGCTCTGGCTTTGCAGAAAGGCCAGTGACTGAAGATGTGGAAGTGAAAGGCTGTGGCTGGTCTATGGGCATTGAAGTGGTGGTGAGGCTGGAGGGGTCATGCCCATCATGGTATCCTGGACTTTGTCAGTCTTTTTGGAGGGTGAAAAGAATCCAGGCTCTGAAATGGAGAAATACAGTTCAAGGTTTGTTACATTGAGTCATCATTGAACACCAGCTAGATTGGCAAAAAATATGTTGTAAAATGGCAGTGGGAGGTGGGCACATAGGAATGTCATGGTGTTTGTGCTGGGGTGTCGGAGGCAATCTGGAAGAAGGAATATATAAGAATAGTAATGGACAAAAGGATACATGAGGATGGATGCCTAATGGAACAGGTAGTAAGGAATGAGAAGAGGGAAATTAGAGAAACATAGGTCTTAATGGTTATTTCTGGGGCAAGAGGTGGGTTATGATTAGAGGACACAGGGACTGCAGTGTATTGTTTATTCATACAGGTTGTGATTGCATGGCTATTTGTATTAACATTTTTCATGAAAGCCAACACAGTGGTGTGTGCTGTGTTGGTAGTCTCACCTCCTTGGGAGGTTGTGGTGGGATGATCACTTGAACCTAAGAATTCAAGTCTAGTATGGGCAATACAGCAAGACCGCATCTCTTTTTTTTTTTTTTTTTTTTTTTTTTGAGATGGAGCCTCAAGCTATCCCCCTGCGTAGAGTGCGATGGCATCACGGCTCACAGCAACCTCCAACTCCTCAGCTCAAGCGAGTCTCCTGCCTCCGCCTCCCGAGTAGCTGGGACCACAGGCGCCTGCCACAAGGCCCGGCCATTTTTTGGCTGCAGCCATCGTTTGGCGGGCCCGGGCTGGATTCGAACCCGCCACCTTAAGTGTACGTGGCTGGCGCCTTAGCCGATTGAGCCACAAGTGCTGAGCCAAGACCACATCTCTTAAAAAAAATTACATCGGGTTATGGCGGCACCTGTGGTCCCAGCTACTTGGGAGGCTGAGATAGGAGACTCGCTTGAGCCCAGGAGCTGGAGGTTGCTGTGAGCTGTGATGTGACGGCACTCTACCCAGGGGGACAGCTTGAGGCTCTGTCTCAAAACAAACAAACAAACAAAAAAATTCATCAGGCTGGCCTCAGTAGCTCACGCCTATAGTCCCAGCACTTGGGAGGCCAAGGCGGGTGGATTGCCTAAGCTCATGAGTTCGAGACCAGCCTGAGTAAGAGCGAGACCCCATCTCTAAAAAATAGCTTGGCCTTGTGGTAGGCACCTGTAGTCCCAACTACTTGGGAGGCTGAGGCAAGAGAATCGCTTAAGCCCAAGAGTTTGAAGTTGCTGTGAGCTATCATACAACAGCACTCTACTGAGAGCAACAATGTAAAACTCTCAAAAAAAAAATTTTTTTTTTTCTCATTAAATAGCATGTTTTCTTTAGGGTTTTTCAACTTAGCACTGTGGACAGTGTGGACCAGATAATTCTGTTATGAAAGAACTGTCCTGTGCATAGTAGGAGGATATTTAGCATCATGCCTAGCCTTAATCCACTAGATGCCAGAATGTTAGAAGAGGATGCTACCTGGGTCCCTGAGGTCTGTTATTCCTTCTTTCAGGTTCCCTGGCTTCAAGGAGGTCCGTCTGGTCCCAGGGCGGCATGATATCGCCTTTGTGGAGTTTGACAATGAGGTGCAGGCAGGGGCAGCTCGTGATGCCCTTCAAGGCTTTAAGATCACCCAGAACAATGCTATGAAGATCTCCTTTGCCAAGAAGTAGCACCTTGCCCCCATGCCTGCCCCTGCCCCTGTTCTGGGGCCACCCCTTATCCCCCTGGCTCAGCCCCCTGAAGGTAAGTCCCCCCTCGGGGGCCTTCTCGGAGCCGTGTGTGAGTGAGTGGTCGCCACACAGCATTGTACCCAGAGTCTGTCCCCAGACATTGCACCTGGTGCTGTTAGGGTGGAATTAAAGTGTTTTTTTGAGGTTTGGTTTTTCACAACCATTTGTCTGTCTGATTTTCTTGCTTTCTGTACTTCCCTTCCCTTCATATTAGCATATCCTGGGTTTTTGGATTTCTTGGCATTTTGGAGTTTACAACCTTGGGGAAACAAAGTAGTGTAGGAATATTGTCCAGACTTACTGCTTTGGCAGTTTTCTGTATTGTCTAAATTGGCATTCAGGACAGGAAATGGAAACCCAGAGCTGCTGTGTATAGTTAGGCAGGCTCTGTATCACATAAAGATGCCACATTCAACAGTTTCTAATGGGTGACAAGAATGTTAAGGAAAAAGTATTTCTTTACCTTTCTTTAATCTTCACAAAGGGCAACAGCCCACAGAAACCACTCTAGGTACTTCAGGCAGAAAGGGATTTAATACTGTATAAGGGTCGTTACAAAAGTTTTGCGATGTACAAAAATGAAAAAATCCACATGGGCAGAAATAGATGAAGTCCTTCCGGCAACACTGACAAACCCAAGAAAGTTGACAATTTGCATAAATTAATTTGAAAGGATGCTGTCGACTGTTTCTTGGAAGTGAAATAATGCACTGTATCATAGTCTGTCTCAAAACTTTCTTAGTGACCTATGAATAGTACCCTAAATCATTGGGAAGGTGGTAGAAATGGCAGTCTGGGTTGGAGATAGGAGTTCAAGTTTGCAGTCCCCAACTGAGCTCCAGCCTAGAGTTCAGGATGATGCCACTGTTGCTTCTGGGAGTACCCAAACTAACTTGGTCACAGGTGAGGAGCTGCTGACCAGATGTTGGTATAGGGGTGTGGCCACCTCAAACAGCTGGTCTGCCTTGGTGGTCACCTACCAGCAAGGAGCCTTGGGCAGGTTCCTGACCCAAATTCCCCTAGATGCAAGGAGCATAGGAGACATAGTTTCTGGCCAGGCAGCCATGTACTCAGCTAAAGCTATAGATAAGAAAGGGGGATTGGGCTGGGCATAGTGGCTCACACCTGTACTTTTAACACTGGGAGGCTGAATACTGCATTGCTTACGCTCAGGATTTTGAGACCAGCCTCTACTAAAAATAGAAAAATTAGCTGGATGTCTTGGCGGGTGCCTGTAGTCCAAACTACTTGGGAAGCCAAGGTAAGAGTATTGCTTGGGCCCAAGAGTTTGAGGTTGCTGTAAGCTGTGGTGGTGCCACAGTACTCTATCCAGGGCAACAGAGAGATAAAAAACAAGAATTTCAAAACACCAACAGTAGGGCATTAAACCAAGTGTGGAACCCCTTGCACCTGCACAGTGAAGTGCCCACTAATCTAGCTCTGTTCAACTCGGGAGCTCAGCAGGAGCCTGGACAGGCAGAGGAGAGTGGGGTGAGGTATTATTTCCCCATCTCTTCTGCTACAGTGCCATGGGCTGGCTGCCATTCCTTTTCTTTTCTTTTTTTTGTTGCCCAGAGTGAGACTCTGTCTCAAAAAAATGGGGCAGGGACGGGGATTGAATAGGAGGGATACTCCTTAGCAGTCTGTCACATATGTGTCCTGGAAAATTTAAATTGGCACATATACTCATATGTATAACTTAAGACCTATTCTCACAAATACAAATGGAAAGATCACTTGGCAGCAGTAGAAAATTCACCACAAAAATGAATGCAGTAAAACATACTATCTGGGTATTGTTTTCTGTCAAGGTTCTAAGTCCAATCCTGTACCCATCTTCTTTCCTATTAAAAGAGGAGTATCAGTGTTAGGAGTGATGAAGACAAAGAGCACCCAGTGCAGACTTGCTCCTTGTGCAGTCTGAATGAAAGCTTGGAAGGAGAAGGGATTGCCATCTTTACTAAGTGACACAGTGGTATTGCAGACAGGCAAATGGACATGGCAACCATATACCTCTTAGCTATTATATACCTTTGTTTTGTGGTCAGCTACTCATGGTTTCTACTCTTGGGGACTTCTTAGCAATTAATATCCCCCCTGTGGGTTTCCTTTTCTTGCTGAAGAGGACTCCTATATTAATACCATGGTGATGTTTATACTCACTACCTTTGCTCTCGAGCACACACACTATCAGGTACTTCAAGCACTCTCATATTTGCTGAGTACCTATTGTGCTAAGTGTGTGTGTCCAGCCATTTGTTCCCTAAAATATGTTTGGACTTGACAGCCAAGAGCCCAGGTTGCCTGGGAGAGAAGTGGATGCTCTGGAGAATGATCCTGGGCAGTGGATCTCTATTTAAAGCAGTTTGGATGTAAGACCCGAGTTCACATCCTCCCCACTTTGTCATTCTGACCTTGGACAGTGACTCAACTCCAGGCCTCAAGTTTTCTCTTCAATATGGAAAATGAAAGCTAAGGAAGAAGCATTGCAGTGCATGGCCAGCAAAGTCCAGAGCTGAAGTGATTGCTCAGCTAAGCCCCAAATGACCCATATTAGCCTACCTTGTGAAGATCTGGAAGAAGTGCAAAAATCTGGGGGTAGGAGTGAGCTCATTGAGGGAAGGGAAACCTCCAAGGGGTTCCATTTAAATTGTGTTTAATAGAATTGTGCTTCTTAGTGTTTCTGCCTGTGGCTGGAATGCTGAGGGAGAGAGGGATACAATGTGGGCTGGGGCAGTTGCCTTGGCTGCCTGCCTTGTGGGTCTATGTGAGGTTTAGATGTGGTATGCAGCCTCTAAGAAGGTTCCTGGTATTCCCAGTCTTGCGAAATCTCATTTCCTTGAGTGTGAACTGGGTCTAGTGACCTACTTTGGATGAATGCAGCAAAATGGTGAGATGTAACTTCCAAAATAAGATTACAAAATTAGCCAGGCATGGTGGTGTGCCTCAGCTCCTTGGGAGGTTAAGGCAAGGGGAGCAGATTTCTGCTACTGAACTCTAGCCTGGGTGACAGAGCAAGCCCATGTCTCTTTTTAAAAAAAGGGGGAGATCTGGGTGTGGTTCATGCTTGTAATCCTAGCATTCTGGGAGGCTGAGGCGGGTGCATTGCTTGAGCTCACAGGTTGGAGACCAGTTTGAGCAAGAGTGAGACCCCATCTCTAAAAATAGCCAGGCGTAGGGTGGCACCTGTAGCTCAGCTGATAGGGCGCTGGTACCATATACTGAGGGAGGTGGGTTCAAACCCAGCCTCAGCCAAACTGCAACAAAAAGTAGCCGGGCATTGTGGTAGGCACCTGTAGTCCCAGCTACTTGGTAGGCTGAGGCAAGAGAATCGCCTAAGCCCAGGAGTTGGAGGTTGCTTGAGCTGTGTGAGGCCACGGCACACTACCAAAGGTAATAAAGTGAGAGTCTGTCTCTAAAAAAGAAAAAATTAGCCAGGCACCTATAGTCCCAGCTGCTCGGGAGACTGAGACAAGATAATCACTTGGGTGGCACCTGTGGCCCCATATACCGTAGGTGGTGGGTTCAAACCCAGCCCTGGCCAAAAACTGCAAAAAAAAAATCATTTGAGCCCAAGGTTTTGAGGTTGTTGTGAGCTGTGATGCCATGACACTCTACCAAGGGTGACAAAGTGAGACACTGCCTCAAAAAAAATTATAGGCTTAGTGCCTGTAGCACACTGGTTACGGCGCCGGCCACATACACCCAAGTTGGTGGGTTTGAACTCAGCCTTGGCCTGGTAAACAACAATGACAACAACAACAAATAGCTGGGTATTGTGGCAGGTGCCTATAGTCCCAGCTATTGGGAGGCTGAGGCAAGAGAATCGCTTAAGCCCAAGAGTTTGAGGTTGCTATGAGCTGTGATACCACAGCACTCTTACCAAGGGCAACATACCGTGTTTCCCCAAAAATAAGACACTGTCTTATATTTATTTTTTCTCAAGAAGACACACTAGGGCTTATTTTCAGGGGATGTCTTCCTCTCCGTGCTGAAATGCATGGCGTGGCTATGCAGATATGCTAGGTCTTATTATCAGGGTAGGGCTTATATTTAGCAAATACATAGAATTCCTGCCCTGCTAGGGCTTACTTTTGGGGTAGATCTTATTTTTGGGGAAATGCGGTAGTGAGGCTCTGTTTAAAAAAAAAAAAATTACAAAGATTGCCTCCAGCTGACTTGCTTTGGGGGAAACTAACTGCTGTGTGAGCTGTCTGGAGAGATTCAGGTGGCAAGGAACTGAGGGAAACAGCTAGTGAGTACAGAGGCTTTCAGTCTAGTTTCCACAAGGAACAGAATCCTTCCAACAGCTGACTGAGTTTGGAAGTGGATCCCCCCTACTCCATCCTTCAGATGAAACTGTAGCCCTGGCTAACAGGTTGATTGCAGCCTTACAGGAGACCTAGCACTGAAGACTTGCAACTAAACCATCCCACATTTCTGACACACTGAAACAGTGTTAATAAATGTTGGTTTTAAGCTACTGTTGTTTTGGAGTAATTAATTATGCAGCAATAGATAAATGCATTGGGCTTTGGGAAATGAAGTTACTTCTACCATTTCTTGGCTTCATTGATAATATGAGGGGCTGATGATTGATTGCATTCTCCTAAGTATCCAGATACTTCACACACTCTTATACCTGGTCTTTGTTCGCTGGTTGTCTTCCCTACCAGAGACTGTCCTTTCCTTGATGACTGTTAAGGGCCTGGATCAGGGCCTAGTTTCAACTGGTCTAATCTGTACAAATCCTGATTAAGCCAGTCAAAACCAGTCATGAACGGCTGGAACTAGTTTAAATTGGCCATAACTGGCCTAAATCAGTCCAAGCTGGTGTAAACTGGTCAAATCCAGTTGAAATTGGTCAGGACTGGCTGAAACCAGTCATTTAGACAAAACCAGTCATAACCAGCTGAGATGGGTCCAAACTGGTCTAAATTGGTTAAATTGAGGTGAAACCAGCCATGACTAGCCAAGACCAGTCAAAACTGGATATTACTGGCTAAAACTAGTGCTAACTGGTGAAAACCAGTGATTTAAAATGTTAAAATGGGAAAGTTCTGTCAGGGTGAGGTGGCTCATGTCTATAATCCTAGTACCCTGGTAGGCCAAGGTGGGTGGATCTCTTGAGCTTAGGGGTTAGGAGACCAGTGTGAGGGCTTGGTGCCTGTGGCTCAATCGGCCAAGGCGCCAGCCACGTACACCTAAGGTGGCGGGTTCAAATCCCCAGCCCAGGCCCGCCAAACAACAATGATGGCTGCAACCAAAAAATAGCCAGGCATTGTAGCGGGTGCCTATGGTCCCAGCTACTTGGGAGGCAGAGGCAGGAGACTCGCTTGAGCCCAGGAGTTGGAGGTTGCTATGAGCTGTGATGCCATGGCACTCAACCCAGGGGTATAGCTTGAGGCTCCGTCTCAAAAAAAAAAAAAAGGAGACCAGTCTGAGCAAGAGCCAGACCCCATCTCTAGTATATATATTAAAAAAAAAAATATTGGCTTGGTTCCTGTGGCTCAATCGGCTAAGGCGCCAGCGACGTACACCTAAGGTGGCGGGTTCAAATCCCCAGCCCGGGCCCACCAAACAACAATGATGGCTGCAACCAAAAAAAAAAAAAAAAAAAATGGCCGGGCGCCTCTGGTCCCAGCTACTTGGAAGGCAGAGGCAGGAGACTCGCTTGAGCCCAGGAGTTGGAGGTTGCTATGAGCTGTGATGCCATGGCGCTCTACCCAGGGGGATAGCTTGAGGCTCCATTTCAAAAAAAAAAAAAATGGCCAGGCATTGTGGCAGTGCCCACAGTCCCAACTACTTGGGAGGCTGAGGCAGGATGATCCCTTGGGCACAGGAGTTTGTTTTTTTTTTTTTTTGGAGCCAGAGTTTCACTATGTCACCCCGTAAAGTGGTATGGCTTCACAGCTCATAGAAACCTCAAACATTGGGCTTAAGTGACTGTCTTGCCTCAGCCTCCCAAGTAGCTGGGACTACAGGCACCCACCACAACACCCAGTTATTATTTTTTTTTTGCAATTTTGTCTGGGGCCAGTTTTGAACCTGCCACCCTTGGTATATGGGGCCGGCGCCTTACTCATTGAGTCACAGGTGCTGCCCAGCCCAGCTGTTTTTTTGTTGTTGTCATTATTGTTTAGCAGGCCTTGGCTGGGTTCGAACCCACCGACCCTAGTGCATGTGGCTGGTGCCCTAACCATTGAACTATAGGTGCCAAGCCATGAGCACAGGATTTTGAGGTGGCAGTTAGCTAGGCTGAGGCCATGTCATTCTAGCCTATGCAACTTGTACTCTACATGCCCTGTCGATCTGCTGGATATATTTAATTCTTACAAGATTCCTGTGAAGTGAGGTAGCACATGATGTGTGTGGGCCTGGAAAAGATAAGTCTCAACCCCTCCACTTACTGGCTGTGTAGCCTTACAGGAGTTCCTAACTCTGTACATTTCCACTATCATATAAAATGGGGTTCTATCAGCCCCTCCAGACGTGACATAGATTGGCCATATGAATTTAAGTATACTTGGTGAATGGCTTTTTAACTTTTGGAGGTTATTTTTATCCTCATTTTACATAGAAAGGAGGTGAGGGCTTGAGAAGAGAAATAGCTTAGCCCATGTCACCCAGTTAGGAAGTGGGCAGGAATAGTGAACATGGTGGGACATTGCCTAGCTCAAGGCCCCTCGTACAATATTCACTCAGTACTTCTGAGGTGAGGTTGTTCCTGGTAATCAATGGGCTGCCTTGTTCTGCCTCTCAGCACAGGAAATTCCAAGGTGGTTTTCTCTACAGGCTTCTTTGGTTCTGTCCCTGTAGGGGACAGTAGAGGAGCCCAGGTACCTAAGCCGACTCAAGAGAAGATGGAATTGAATATCTCAACATAGAGGGTTGGGCCTCTCTGATTGTTAAGGGGGGGGCTGTCACTTGGAGCTGTCTGGGCTGCTTTGGGCCTTATCTGGGCATTTCCTTGGGTTGGCAGCCCACACCCTGTCCTTGGAATGGTTCTGGCTGGGTAGCAGCCTCCAGGTGGGCAAAATTTGGGACTGGTTTAGGGCGGAGACAGCTGAGAACACAAGTTTCCTTGTGCTCTGGAGGGGGTGAGGGTGGAAGGAAATTGGAGTCTCCATTCTCCCCTAGTCACTCTCTTGCTCATAGTCCATGATGGCTTGGTCCCCAGTGTTCCTTGGTGTCATTGTCTTGCTGTCTGCCTTCCCAGAGCCTTGTGATGGGGGCCACCCCATGCCCAAGCTGGCTGACCGGAAGCTGTGTGCTGATGAGGAATGCAGCCGTAAGAGTGGGAAGGGGAGAATTGGGGGCTTGGGTTGTTGGTGTGTGTGTGTGTGTTGTGGGGTGTGTGTGCTGTTATTCCCTTCTATTCTTTCCCTAGACCCCATCTCCATGGCTGTGGCCCTTCAGGACTACATAGCCCCTGACTGCCGTTTCCTGACCATACACAGGGGCCAAGTTGTATATGTCTTCTCCAAGCTGAAGGGCCGTGGGCGACTCTTCTGGGGAGGCAGTGTGAGTCTTGGGAGAACAAAAGAGGAAAGAACAGGGCTGGAGTGGGAGCAAAATCGTTTTCCACATGAAGGGGAAATTTAAGGGGGTGAAATGAAATAGAGGAGTTAATGGAGGGGATTATTGTGACCTGCTTTATTTTTACTTTGTTTAGCAATTTTAGGGTACCTACTGTAGTCCCAAGTTCTGTTTTAGACCCTGAAGATAGAATAACAAACAATCCCTTTTATTCTAATAGAAACAAGCAATAAGCAAGGCATCAAAAATATTAGCAAATTGCTGGGTGCAGGAGCTCATGCCTGTAATCCTAGCACTCTGGGAGGCTGAGGCAGGTGGATTGCTTGAGCTCAGGAGCTCAAGATCTCACTTCTAGTTAAAAAAGAGAGCGAGAAAGAAAAATTGGCCATGCATTATGGTGGGTGTCTATAGTCCCAGCTACTCAGAAGGCTGAGGCAAGAGGATCACTTGAGCCCAAGAGTTTGAGGTTGCTGAGAGCTATGATCCCATGACACTCTATGCAGGGTGACAGATTGAGACTGTGTCTAAAATTAAAAAAAAAATAGCAAATATGTGCTGCTGTGAGAATAGAGGAGTGATTGGGGGGCTACTTTATATCTGCTGGTCAGGAAGGAGCAGGGGATATTTAAGCTGAGACTCAATGACAAGGATGGAACCAGCTCTGTGGAGATCAATAAGAATGGTGCAAAGACTTTCAGCAGAAATGGGCTTGCCACCTTCCTTTGCCAGGTTAAAAGACCCTGGCTTTTAACTCCTCTTCCCCAGGTTCAGGGAGAGTACTATGGAGATCTCGCTGCTCGCCTGGGCTATTTCCCTAGTAGCATTGTCCGAGAGGACCAGACCCTGAAACCTGGCAAGATCGATATGAAGACAGATGTGAGTGTCATGAGGACTGGCAAGAACTTGGAGGGAGGAAATAGGTTGTGGTAATGGGCAAAGATGCTCCTACCCTGGGCTCCCAAGGTGTGTGTACTAGACAAATTCTTTCCCAATCTCACTTTTATCACTACCTGTAAAATGGGTCCATTTTGGAGGTACGGAGATTAAAGGGCTCTAGGCTAATCTGTGTGGCCAAACCTGGCCTATGTGGCTACTGCCTTTGCTAAATCTAACGTTTGCTAGATCCTTTGTGGTCTAACTGCTGGTTTTCTCTCCAGTGTTTCCCCTTTCTCTTTTTCAGAAATGGGATTTCTACTGCCAGTGAGCTTTGCCTACCGCTGTCCCTGCCGGTTTTCCTCCCTGACTTTATGCAAATACATCAACTAAGTGCAAACTGCCTCTTGCTGTCGTCTTTGGGGTGGGGAATGTCCGAAGGAAATGTTTCTCCAGGTTCCTGAATATAGCCAATCAACCCCAGTGAATGTGGTAACGCAATCGTTGCTAGGCAGATGTTACTGACGAGAGCCCTTAGCTCCAAGCCGGGTACTTAGGTCGGGTTCCTAAGCTTAGATCTTAGATACATCGAAGGAGAACCTAAACACCACAACTGGGGCGTTATCCTTCCCATTGGTCTTTAGAGGACACTACAATGAGAATGAGCCATTCGGACCACGAGGAGGACAAAAATAGCAGAGCAAAGGTTTCCTTGAAAGAGTATCTGCAAAGGGAGGTTAGAGGCAACTTGTGCGTATCCCTACCCCACCTCCCTCCAATTTTCCTTTTCTTGCCTTTGAGGCCCAAAACCTCTGCCGACACCTCAAGATCGCCTCTCTTGCAGGTTCTGTCAATCCGGCCCCTGTTCCCTGATTTGCATTTATATCCCCGCCCCCACGTCCGCTGCTACCCAATCCGGAGACTCTGCTCTGCCCCCGGACTGCTGACCAAATCCGTTCCTCAGCTCCGGGAAGCATCTCTGCGCTGTCCTTTTCTGTTTGCTCAACCAATCGCTCTTATTGGTTCCGCCCCTTTTTACTCGATCCTCTCTCACTACCAATCCGCGCCTTTTGTCTTGCCTCCCGCCCGCGAGTTCTCCATTCCCTCCCTCTGGGAGGCGTGGCCTGGTATCCCGCAACCTTAGCGGGTCGCGCCGGAGGGGGGGTGAAGGCGGAAGTGGCGGCGCCGGGCCCGGGGAATAGGAAGGAGCCGGGGCTGCAGCCGGAGTGGAGCGGCTGCCAGCCGAGGAGCAGGCGCGGCCGCGGCGCCATATTGCGGCCCTTAGCGGCCGCGATCGAGTCATGGCCGAGACCTACGGTGAGAGTGGTTGGCCAAAGCCAGGGTCTGGGGTCTCAACCGAGAAAGGATGCGGCCTACGGGAACGGGGCGGAGCTTTATACACCAAGGGGCGGAGTCTGATGTTTGGGGGCAGGGCCTAAGTGGATGCTGGGAGGGATCTAGTGGGTCTGGGGCGGAACCTAATCGATTTGGGTGGAGCCTGAGGGTCTGGTGCATGGGTAAAATAGATCCAGGCGGGATTAGAGGGAGCTGGTCTTGGGGGATGTTGAGGGAATATCTCCGGGTAGATGTTGAGGGAAAACGTGAGCTTTAATGATCAGGGAGGAGCCTGCGTGAATGGGGCTGGACAGAGTATGAATGAGGCGGGGCTGACTATAAATGTCAGAGGTCAACCCTGAATGGATACTCTGGACCCTGGGGCGGATCTGACTTGAGAAATCTGGAATGGGGTTGGAAATGGATTGTCCTCGAATTAGTGGTGGTATTTAGTTGCAGGGAGAGGGGCTTAAGCTTGAGAATGGGGACAAGATCCTGAGCAAAGAGAGGGAAGGAGAGGTTGAGAATTGGAAAATCGCTCGGTGTCCATAGCCCAGTGGTTAGGGTGCAGGCGACATACACCATGGCAGGCAGGTTCAAACCCGGCCCGGGGCCTGCTGAAGAACAGTGACAACTGCAACAAGAGATAGGCGGGTGTTGTGGCAGGCGCCTGTAGTGCCAGCTACTTGAAAGGCTGAGGTGAGAGAATCACTTAAGCCCAAGAGTTTGAGGTTTCTGTGAGCTGTGACTCTACAGCATTCTACTAGGGCGACAGTGAGACGCTATCTCAGGAAAAAAAAAGAGAATTGGAAAATCATTCACAAAGCATGAAAAATTATGTACAAAACGAGGTGGTAGTGGTGGGGAAGTTCAGACTTAGGAGTCAGAGGGAGCTGCATTATTTCAACAAATACACAAAAGGAGGGGGAACATGTCCGAACACCCAGAGGTGAGAACCAGCTTGTTGTTTTGAGGGAATAAACTGAAGACCTAAGACTATAGTGTAGTGAAAGAGTTAGAGGATGGTAGGAGGGGAGGGATCTAGATTGTAGTCCTTGATAAATGACTTTGAAGAACTATTAAATGTAATAGCTAAGAATTGGATTCTGGAGCCCCTTGGCCTGGGTTTGAACTTAAACTCTGCCTAATTGTATTACCTTCCACAAGTCAGTTAACCTCTTTGGCCTCGGTTTTGTCATCTGGAAAATGGGAATAATTTTTAGTATATCTCCCTCATAGAGTTTTCCTGAGAATTAAGTGAGCCATTAATATATGTAAAAACCTTTAGAACTGTGCCTGGCCCATGGTAAGCACTGCATAAGCATAATTTGTTACTTTATTCTGTTGCCTTATTTCTGCCTGTGTCTCTTTTTCACCCTCTAACTGTGTTGGTTTCTTGGTTTCTGTTTTTTTTCCCTGTGTCTTTCTTTCCCTGGGGTCTCTCTGATTTTGGCTTCATCTTGTCAGACTTCCTCTTCAAATTCCTGGTGATTGGCAGTGCAGGAACTGGCAAATCATGTCTCCTTCATCAGTTCATTGAGAATAAGTGTGAGTTTCTGGCAGTGGTCCTGGGACCACTGAGCTGTGGTGATGGGCATGGTGTGGACAGGGGAGTGGTGGGCAGCTGGTGAAGTGGGCAGGGCTGGCCATAGGTACAACTCCAGTGCTGGTTTCTTGGTTCTTGCCTTGTTAGATTCTCTCTGACTTTGTTCACCTCCACAGTAGGAATGGGTTTGTAGAGACTGAGAAGGCCTTGGAGGATGGGGGATCTTCTGAACCCCTCCTCTGTCTCCTCTCCCCCTCCCTCCCAGTCAAACAGGACTCTAACCACACGATTGGCGTGGAGTTTGGATCCCGGGTGGTCAACGTTGGTGGGAAGACTGTGAAGCTACAGATTTGGGACACGGCTGGCCAGGAGCGGTTTAGGTAGGTGGGCTGGGTTCCCAAGGGAAGATGAGGAAAAGAGGAGGGAGAGGAAGATATGTGCAGAGTCACTCAGAGACTCTGAGTGAGAGAACGGGCGAGGCAGGAGAGAAATAGAGACCATGGTTAGCAGGTATATAGCCAAGGATAGAGGAGGTCCTAGAGAGAAAGAAAGAGATAGAGAGAAAAAGAGGTAGAAAAAGTGAGGCTAGGGATGGGGTGAGTGTAGAGATTAAGACACACTAAAACAGTAAAAGAAGAGGAAACTTGAGAGACACACTCACAGTGGGAATGAGAAAGAGACAGAGTAGGAGAGATGAAGAGAATGACAAAGGAGGAAAGGAGACACAAAGAAAAACAGAGGTCAGAAGCAGAGAGAGACAGGGAGAATCTAACAGGTGTAACCACAGAGATGGAGAAATGGGCATGTTGTGGGAAAGAAAGGTGTGTAGGTCTTCTGCAAAAAAGTTGATAGACACAAAGAAACCTTGAGAAGAATCTAAGAAATATAGAGACAGAGAACAGGGAGAAAAACAGAGGTAATTCAATCCATGGAAAAGTGTGGTTTCTGGGCAGCAATAAATAGCTGCTAAATTAACCCTCATGTATTGGTTGACTGCATGAGGCATGTAGAGCCCAGAGACAGAGAGAGAAGGTAAAGGAGAGACAAGAGTGTGACATGGGCCAGGTCCACAGAAAGTGCCCAGTAAATGCCTGTGGAATGATTACATGACTTCTAGAGGACTCAGACTAGTGAGACAGGGGAATGTAGAGAGTTGGCTATACTGGGAAGGAGGCCTCCATCAACATAGCAGGAGAGGGACTAGCAGATGCTGCATAGCACTAGGACAGGCCAAGGGGAGATGCTTATAAAATGCTGAATGGATGAGTGGATGAATAAATGGGAAGGCAAAGATGAGGATGAGAGACCCAGGGCCAGAGTGACAGAACTGAAAAAGAGACAAGGTGGAACCTGCAGCTCAGTGGATAGGGTGCTAGTCACATGTACCAAGGCTGGTGGGTGTGAACCCAGCCCAGGTCTGCTAAAACAAAAAAATAGCTGGCCGTTGTGGTAGGTGCCTGTAGTCCCAACTACTCGGGAGGTTGAGGCAAGAGAATCGCTTGAGCCTAAGAGTTTGAGGTTGCTGTGAGCTGCGATGCCATGGCACTCTACTGAGGGCAACACAGTGAGACTCTCTCAATTAAAAAAAAGAAAAAGAAAAAGAGATGAAAGAAACAGAGAATTAAAGACACACACACACAAAAGACACAGAGAAAGAAACAGACCAATGAAGAGGTACAGAAAAGGCTGTGCACCTGTAGCTCAGTTTTTAGGGTGCCGGGCTCTGGGGCTCGTAGGTTTGAACCCAGCCTGGGCCTGTTAAACAAAAAAGGCAAAACAAAAGAAAAAAATAGCTGGGCATTGTGGTGGGTGCCTGTAGTACCATCTACTGGGGAGGCTGAGGTAAGAGAATTTCTTGAGCCCAAGAGTAGGTAGTTTCTGTGAGCTATGATACCAGAGCACCCTATTGAGGATGACAAAGTGAGACTCCATCTCAATAAAAAAAAAAAAAAAAGAAGAAGAGGTACGGAAAGACAGAGACACAGAGAGAGACTAAGACAAGGAGATTCAGAGACAGACAGAGGCAGACAGACAGACAACTAAGTGAGACAGAGACTGAGAGGCAAAGAGAAAAACTACAAGGCAGAGACAGAAATTGTATGGTGACTAGACTAAGGCCAGGTTTGGGGGGATGGGCCAGCAGGAAAAGGGGGCCTCCGAACCACCAGTCTTTCTCCACAGAGGGGGGCAGTCTCGGGGCAGACCCCAGCCTTAGGGGTGACTGGATCCCCCTGGCTCCACAGGTCAGTGACACGGAGTTATTACCGAGGGGCGGCTGGAGCCCTGCTGGTGTACGACATCACCAGGTAAGTGTACAGAGGAGATGGGGCAGGGCAAGGCATGGGTGGCCACTCTCCTGTGCTGCCTCCCTCCTCTCACCCTTCTCCACAGCCGGGAGACATACAACTCATTGGCTGCCTGGTTGACTGACGCCCGCACGCTGGCCAGTCCCAATATCGTGGTTATCCTCTGTGGCAACAAGAAGGACCTGGACCCTGAGCGGGAGGTCACTTTCTTGGAGGCTTCCCGCTTTGCCCAGGAGAATGGTGAGAACTGTGTAGGGGGGCTAGATGGGAGGAGGGGAGAAGGCAGAGCTGTTGGAGGGGCCAGGCCATCCACAGGGACTTTGGGCTTCCCGGCTCTCAGTGGCTGTGCCCAGCAGGGGAATGTGGAGGTTCAGAGGTCTAGGTCAAATCTGAGTATTGCCATGTGTGAGCTGTGTGACCACTTTGGTACTGTTTCCCCACCTGAAACGTGGGATCATATTTCTGTTTCACAGTGGCTGTGATGGTTAAGGGAGGTTGTCCATGGAAAGCCTTCCGCATGCTGATAGGAAGTGAGTGCTAGATTAATGTTGGTTGCTAAGGTGGTTTCTTTTTTTTAGACAGAGTTTTACTTTGTCAGCCTTGGTAGAGTACTGTGACATCACAGCTTACAGCAACCTCAAACTCTTGGACTCAAGCAATCCTCCTGCCTCAGCCTCCCAAGTAGCTGGGACTATAGGTGCTTGCCACAATGCCCAGCTAGTTTTCTTTCTATTTTTAGTAGAGATGGTGTCTTGCTTTTGCTCAGGCTAATCTCAAACTCCTGAATTCAAGTAATCCACCCACCTCAGTTTCCCAGTGTGCTAGGTTTATAGGTATGAGCCATTGTACCTGGCCAAAAGGCACGTTTTGTGAATAACGGAGATGGGATGGGACAGATCCCAGGATAACAGGCACTGGTGCTAAGGGAAGCATACTGACAGGCCATGTCCAAAGGTTGGCAAGAATAAACTCATTAGACAACATGTGTTGGCCAAACCAAATGTATCTGCTGGCTGGAGTCTGTTTCCCCCATTTTGGAAACTCCAGATTTAGAGGAATGTTTGCCATCAGAAACGTATGGGTTTGGATCCTGGTTCTAACTTACTGTGAGGCCTTGTCATGGAGCTAATGAGTAGACTCTGGTGGGCCTGTGCTGGATGGAGCTGAAGATACAGTGATAAAGAGAACCCTAGGCCCAGCCTGTGTGGAAGGACAGACCCATTTCCAGACAGTGACAGACCAGAAGGGTCAGGGCTGGATGGAGAAGCACTGGGAGAGGGGTCAGAGCCAGGATAGGGGCGGGCCGGATAGAGGGTAAAAGTGGAATGGGGAGTACAGGAAGAGGGGTAGGAGGATGGGGAGTACGGGCAGGGGGCAGGATGGGGGCATGGGAAGAGGGGCACAGGAGGCTGTGGGAACCAACAGGAGGCACCTGACCCAGCCTGGGAGATTGAGGACTCTGTGGAGGACGAGCTGTGTGTGCTGAGGTCTGAAGGAAGAGCTCAGTGGACATATGAGGAGGGAGACATTCATGGCAAGGGAACAAGATGTGGAGAGACCAGGCTGGGTGGAACAGAATGAGAGCCAGCAGGTGAGAGTTGGAGTGGAGGATGGGGTCTGACTGAGACCCTAACCCTCAGAGCGTCTGTCCCTCTAGAACTAATGTTCCTGGAGACCAGTGCTCTCACAGGCGAGAATGTGGAGGAGGCCTTCCTGAAGTGTGCCCGCACCATCCTCAACAAGATCGACTCAGGTAAGGCCCCGCTGACCAGAGTGGGAGTCGAAGGCAGGGCCAGGGGTCTCCAAGGGACCTGTCATGACTCTCCCCTTTCCCACAGGTGAGCTAGACCCCGAGAGGATGGGCTCAGGCATTCAGTACGGTGATGCTTCCCTTCGCCAACTCCGGCAGCCTCGGAGTGCCCAGGCCGTGGCCCCTCAGCCCTGTGGCTGCTGAGATCTGTGGAGTTAGGTAGGTTGCTGGGGGCTCAGGGAGGAGCGATTTCCTGGTGTCCTGGAAAGGGGGAGCATGGAGTGTGGAGACAAAGACACAGAAAATGTGATGACGAGAGAAACTGAGTGAGAGAGAAGGATGCAAAAACACATGAGTTATAGGGGCTGTCATCCTGGCTGCAGGGAATCCACCTGTCCTCTCCAGCTGCAGACCACTGCTAGCTCTGGGTCTCTCCTGCCCATTTATACTTCTTCACCTACTTACTGAGCGCCAGGCCTTGCTTAAGGCACCGGGGATACAGTGATGGGGAAAACAGACAAAAAGATCCCTGCCCTTGTGGAGCCGACATTCTCCTGTAAGGAGACAGACAATAAACAAAATACTTAAGCAACTTATGTGGTAGTGAGGGAGGTAAGAACTGTGAAGAAAAATAAAGCAATCAAGGAGGGCTGGGAGGATGGAGGAGTGCAATTTTGAACATGATGATGGAAACCTCACTGAGAAGGTGACATTTGAGCAGAAGAGGGAAGGGAGGGAGTCCTGTGGGGATCTGGGGCAAGAGTGTGCTTGATAGAGCACAGCAACTGCAGTGCCTTGAGGTAGGGTCTTGCCTGGTCTGGGTGAGGAAGAAAGAAGAGGCCAGTGTGGCTGGTGTGGGGGCGTGTGCGTTTGGCAGGAGGTATAGCACGAAATAAGACTGAGAAGAGGGAAGCAGTCAGTTAAGGTCTGTGAACTAGGGAGGGCGTATACCCTGGGTGGGAGCCACAGGGAGCTCACCTTCTGAGCAGAGGTGGTTACCAGATGCCAGTGAGGAGGCTGTTGCAAAGTCAAGGTGGAAAGGACCCAGGGGCGGGCAGAGGAGAGGCTGAGAAGTGGATGTATCCTTCCTGGTCTCTCTGTCTCTAGTCTTGGTCCCTCTTGATGTAGCCACTGAGTCTTTCTAACATGCACATCTGCTCCTGTCCCTCCCTGTTTAAAGCCATCCATGGCTCCCAGTGTCCATGGGACACAGCTGAAGCTCCTCAGCCTGGTGTTTGAGACTCTGCAGGGACTGGACACTGTCATTCTCAGCCGCCTCAGCTTGTACCTCTCCCTACCTCTTAGGCTGCTCCAGCCACCCTGAAGTTCTTTTTGTTCCTCTGAGCCTTTGCTTATGCTTTGCTTCTGCGTGGAACACCATTCCTGCTCTCTTCTCCCTGGTTAGACCCTCCCCCCCGCCAATAAGAAGCCATGCTTTTCCTCCGTGCTTGCTCCAAACTTCTTGATAGGCTTGTATGACTCTACAGATTGGGTCCCACCCCTCCCCTGACCCAGGTTGTATGTTTGTCTTGCCAGTTCTCCCCTCTGTGCTTCATGCTCAGCCTTTGGCAGCTCCAGGGTGGCTGTGGGGAAAGGTGGTCAGACTTTGGATCTACTTTGAAGGCAGAGTCAACATGATTTCCTGATGGAATGGATATGGAATTTGAAAGAAAGAGAAGAGTGAAGGATGAGTTCTTTGGACAGCACTGTCTTGTCCTTCCAGGACTTTGTACCTTTGGTGACTGGACCCTCAGTTTCCTCATCTCTAAAATGAGGCCAATAATAGTACTCACCTCCTATGGGTTTTGAGAAGATTAAATAAGTGCACAGAATGGGGCCTGACAATAAAGACATGATAAACGGGGCTGTTCTTAAAAAAGAAATTATTTATTATTTTTAATTCAATTTATTTTTTTTTTGAGACAGAGTCTCAAATTGTCACCCTCGGTAGAGTGTTGTGGTGTCACAGCTCACAGCAATCTAAAACTCCTGGATTTAAGTGACTGCTTCTCTTACCTCAGCCTCCTAAGTAGCTGGGACTACAGGCACCCTCCACAACGCCTGGTTATTTTTTATTGCAGTTGCCATTGTTGTTTTGGCCCAGGCAGGGTTCAAACCCACCAGCCTTGGTGTATGTGGCTGGCGCTGTACCCACTGTGCTATGGGCACCAAGCCTTTTTTTTTTTTTTTTTTTGAGAGCACAGTGACCTCAAATTCTTGGGCTCCTCCTTCACCTCCTCAGTAGCTGGGACTACAGGCTTCTGCTAGAATGCCCAGCTAGTTTTTCTATTTTTAGTAGAGATGGGGTCTCACTTTTTTGCTAGTGCTAGGATTTCTTAACCCATACCCATTAACTAGTTGTTCCCCATTCCCCCCAACCCTGGCAACCACCAATTTGCTTTCTTTCTCTATAGACCAATAATACAAGATTCTTATTACATATGATAAACTCTGTTATTTTGTTTTATTCTTTGTTTTTTTCTTTGAGACAGAGTCTCCCCCTCTGTTGCCCTGGGTAGAGTGCCATGGCATCATAGCTTATAGCAACTTTAAACTCTTGAGCTCAAGCTAGCCTCCTACTGCAGCCTCCCAAGTAGCTGGGACTATTGGTGCCTGCCACAATGCCTAGCTAGTTTTTCTATTTTTAGTAGAGCTGGGTCTCATTCTTGCTCAAAGAATGTTCTTGGTCTCAAACTCTTAAGCTCAAGGGATCCACCAGCCTCAGCCTCCTACAGTGCTAGAATTACAGGCATGAGCCACCACAACCAGCCTTATTTTACTCTATTTGAATAAAAAAATGGTCAAGGCCAATTGAACTGATTTTCCCCACTCACTGAAACAGTGCTATACATTGGAATCAACTAGAGAGCTTTAAAAGATACTGATGCCCAGGCTTCACCCCAGAGAATCTGTAGTAATTTCAGGATTTCTAGAAGCTCCTAGGTGATGCTATATGGGGTCAAAATGAGACTGGAGAATCACTAACCTAATGTGTCTCTCCAGCTTGGAAAGCACTGGAATGACACTTAGAACCAGGGCAATCCAGAAACCTAGAGGGACACAGATACAAAGGTAGGGACATGGTATTTAGATATTGAAATGTCCCTTTATAGACTCAGACATCCCTCTGAGGAAAATAAACAAGGAGATCCAGGTACCCTTAGAGAGAGAAAGTGCAAGCATGAAAACAAGCCCCAAATTACCTGCAGAGGAGAAAAAGAAAGTCAGACAGACAATGAAGAAACTGGGAGAAAGAAAGGAGTATGGAGAGAGGTCTGGGTATGGACATAGATCAGAGGGTAGGAAGATACCCAGAAATGAGACAGACAACAGCTGAAGAGATCCAGGGTCCCTCCAGGTCACCACACCCTTCTCTTTCAGCTCACCTATTCTCCAGGACCAGCTCTGCCCTTCCGGCTGGGGCCCAGACCAGGCCCTGGGAAGCCGTGTATCAACCTGCCCTGGCCCCAGAGAAGCTGCCCTGCCACCTGTTCCCCTTCCCTGGCCTGGTGGGGCTTGGCTTTGGGGCAAGACTGAGCCATGGGGGAAGGGGGAACCCATACCTGCTGCTGCTTCCTCTGTCTTGGCTAACCTCTATCCCCCCTGAACCCTTAACCATACCCCAAGAGATCCCAAAGCCTGAGACCAGGGTCATTTGGCCCCAACTTCCTGCCTGGCCCTGCTGTTGCGAGTACATGTTATTTATTACCTGGAGGCCTGTCCATACCTACCCTATCCCTATAAAGCATTGTTTACACCTGTGTCTTGGCCTCCATCATTTTGGGATGTTGGGGAGATAATAGAGGTCCCTGGTGGAAAAATCATGTGTCAGGGTGTTTGAAAGCCTTGTTTCTGGGTTGGACATAGTGTGAGATACACCCAGGTGCCTATTGTGGAGGGATAAAATTTGTCACCATGTATACACTTGGTTTCAACATATGGTCAAGGCTAACTGTATAATACTGATGTCCATTAGTTTGTAAGGTGTGTGAAAGAATATTTCCAAAACCTGTGTGTGGGACAGTGTTAGTACGAATGTGTGCTGCTTGTGTGGGATACTGTTACATGTAACTGCTCTGTCTCCTTACAGATTATATTGGTGAAGCTGGTGTTTGGCTAGGGAAAGGGAATTTGGGCCCATGGGTTGGCCCTGGGTCTATATACCTGTTCTTACTCATGCATGTCTGATGCCTGAAAGTAGCAGACTGTGATGTACTATTGTGTGTGTTCTTATGAATGTATGATCCTGAGGCCTGTGTTTTGACCCTTGTGTGTGACTGTGAACCCTATGTGTGCCCCTGAAAACGGTTGGCCTTTGTAAAACTGGTGCAAATTTTCTACCAGTGTGCATGTCTTTTGAGTCCAGATGAACAACTCTACCTCCCTTCCCCAGGTGACCTGCCAGGGACTGGTGTAGCCCTCTGAGGACACTCCTAATTGGTGGTTGCCCTCTCACCCTCGAGTCAGTCTTAACCAACTTGGGCAGAGGCCTGGATCCTCCCCCTCTTCCTGAGCAACGAAGGAGGGGATGGGCATTCAAAATGACCTTTTCTCAGGCTGGACACATTGGCTTATGCATGTAATCCTAGCACTCTGGGAGGCTGAGTCAGGTGGATTGCCTGAGCTCAGGAGTTAGAGACCTGTCTCTAAAAAACAGCTGGGCATTGTGGTGGGCACCTGTTATTCCTGGTACTTGGGAGGCTAAGGCAAGAGTATCGCTTGTGCCCAAGAGTTTGAGGTTGCTGTGAGCTGTGACGTCAAAGCACTCTACAGAGGGTGACAAAGTTGAGACTCTGTCTCAAAAACAACCCCCCCCCCAAAAAAAAAACCCCAACAAACAAAATGACCTCTGAGTAGTCCTCCAAAGCAGGGTGACTCAAAATGTTTAATGAGACGAGGCTGGTCATGTAAAATGTCTTCTGTATCTAGCTTTCTCTGGTTCTTTATTGACTCCCACAATTGTCCTCAGGGGGCAGGGCGGAGTGGGGTCATGCAAATGGGATACATTTTGCACATCCCTTCTAGTCGGTCTGTATTTCTCTTTTCTCAAGGACATCCCGCACTCTGTTTTTAACTCCCTTATAATAAGTATTTATTTGACGTGCGAATTTGCATACATTTCTCAACTAACTGCGTAGCGATTTCTCAATGTCTCTTCCCGATTCTTGGCTGCCCAAGTAAATGAAATCACTTGCACGCCACTTCCCAAACCACCGGCTTGTCACTCCGCTAGATCCTCGACTTGGAGGGGCTGGGCCCTGTCCATGTAAATCGTGTATTTGCATGCCCTGCCCATTTATCTTGACTAAGCCTATGCCATGCACATCAACGCCCCGTCCCTGATTCAGTTCTTCTAACTGCGCGCCTCCTCCCACGCTGAAGGGGCGGAGCAAGGAATGCAAATGAGCTTCGCGTACGCGACGGATCCAAGTCTCTTCTCCAGAGGGGTGTTCGGAAGTTCCTAGCCCCGCCTCATGCGGCTCGCGCCTGCGCAAGCACCTTCTCCCCGTGCCAAGAGCGGTCACGTGCCCACCGGGCGAGGCGGGGGCGGAGCATCGTGGGAGGTGGGGGCGGGGTATGGCGCGCTGTGCGGCGCAGGGCGGCTGGCACAAACGGCGGCGCCGAGGCCGGAGGAAAAAGCTCGGTGAGGTGGTCTCGGGCAGAGAAGGGAGTAAAGGGGAGGAGGAGCCCCAGCCCAGGGCCCGGGACTGACGGGGCCTGGTGTGGGGGCGCGCGTCAGGGCACTCTGTGGCGGTCCGTGATGACCCCGGGAGGGGAGGGTGGGGGTGGGGCGTGGGGGAGGGAACGCGGGCCAGGCTCGTTGGGTGCCGGCCGTTGCGGGGGTTGAGATGGGGGCGGGGAGCGCGCGCTGCGCAGAGGCCGAGGGGAGGGGCACGGGGTCCCAGCGGCCCTTCGGCCCTGCCTGTGGCGTCTGCTGCGCTCGGAGGGGGCTTCAGGGCCCGCACCGGCCGGGTTGGGAAGAAGGGCGCTTTTTTCCCTGGTCCTGTCGCCGAGTGCGTGAACCTTCCTCCGCTGTTCTGTCTGTCGCTGTGGACCCTCTTCTCTAGGCTCCTTTCCGTCTGTTTCAGGACCTCCCTTCCGTCTGGGTGTGTGTCCGCCCCAGTCAGTAGGCCTCCCATCGGGCTCTGGTCGACCCCACCACCCCGGCCTGCCTGGCCCTCTCAAGCCCTCCCTCCCAGCTTCCCTCCGGTTTGTTTTCTCTGTCTCTGGGCCCTCCGGTTTCCTCTGTCTGTTGACCTTCCTAACTCTGACTCTGTGGATCCCCCACATTTCTCTGTGCGTCTCTGGGACGCCCAGGCAAATCTCTCCTGCTTCCAGCCCTCCTACCCCACGCCCCTCCACCATTCCTTTTCTGCTTCAGAACCCTTTCTTCTGACTGGGTACTCCCTCCCATGCCCCCACCACAGTTCTCTTTGTGTCCTTTACTCAGCCTTCCACCTCCAGCTCCTCCCCCTTACTGCCCCTTGTCTGTCAGCGATCCCCCCCAAGTCTCCTCTCCTCCACTTGACCTCAGGTTGTGGGATTCTCAGGAGTCAAGTCTGTCCTGGTTGGCCTTCTTCCTACTGTCCATACCTTCCCCTTTTCCTGCCTGTCTGTCTGCCTATCTCTAGCTCCTTTTACATCCCTTTTTCTCTCTCTTCCTCCAGCTATCCTGAAGGGTCCCTTCCCAAGCCCCTAGGGACAGCAGAGGACTTGGGGACCAGCAAGCACCTTCAGGGCACGAGAAGAGCCCCTCCTGCCTGCCCTGCCTCACCCTGCCCCACGCCAGGCCCAGTGGCCCCCAGCTGCATCAAGTGGAGGAGGAGGTGGAGGAGGGTGGCACCATGGGCCCGGGCGGTACCCTCCATGCCCGGGGGATGAAGACACTGCTGCCATGGACAGCCCGTGCCAGCCGCAGCCCCTGAGTCAGCCTCTCCCTCAGTTATCAGGGTCTGTGTCAGAGCCCTTGGAGCCTGGCCGGGCCAGGATGGGGGTGGAGAGTTACCTGCCCTGTCCTTTGCTACCCTCCTACCACTGTCCAGGAGTGCCTGGTGAGGCCTCAGCAGGGAGTGGAACCCCCAGAAGCACAACCACCTCTACCACTGCCAGCCCCCTGCGGGAGGGCTTTGGCGGGCAGGATGGTGGTGAACTGCGACCTCTGCAGAGCGAATGTGCTGCGGCACTGGTGACCAAGGGGTGCCAGCGACTGGCAGCCCACGGTGCCCGGCCTGAGGCCCCAAAACGGAAATGGGCCGAGGATGGTGGGGATGCCCCTTCACCTGTCAAGCGTCCTTGGGCCAGGCAAGAGAACCAGGAGGTAGAGGGGGAGGGTGGCTTGGGCTGTGGCTGCAGCAGGGGCAGTGGTGAGGTGAGTGCTGGGCTGATAGAGGAGGCGCTGCCCTCTGCGCCTGAGCGCCTGGCCCTGGACTATATTGTGCCCTGCATGCGGTACTATGGCATCTGCGTCAAGGACAGCTTCCTGGGGGCAGCATTGGGCAGCCGTGTGCTGGCAGAGGTGGAGGCCCTGAAGCGGGGTGGGCGCCTGCGTGATGGGCAGCTTGTGAGCCAGCGGGCTATCCCGCCGCGCAGCATCCGTGGGGACCAGATTGCCTGGGTGGAAGGCCACGAGCCAGGCTGCCGAAGCATAGGTGCCCTTATGGCCCACGTGGATGCTGTAATCCGCCATTGCGCTGGGCGGCTGGGCAGCTACGTCATCAACGGGCGCACCAAGGTAAGGCTGGGGGTGGTATTTTGTGGAGGGGCTTCACTGTGCACTTTGGTTTTTTGGATGCCTAGGGTTCTGAGCACGGGTGGGTTTGGAGAGAGGCTTCTGGGGTTACAAAAGAGTTTAGGTCCTTCCACTGTAGATAGTGTACTTGTGGGGATTTAGGGTCCATGGCCTCTTTGTTTACCTCATTTTATGCACTTGTAAAGCAGGAGTTTGGCCAGTGGTTCTTGACCTTGCCAGGAATCCCCTTGAACTTGATAAGAGCTGCCAGCATACACAGCCCTGCACCTGTGTATGTGTCATGATGGGGTTCACAGTCCCTTGATGTTTGGGCTCCGGACCAAGAATGGTCATTAGTAGACCCACTTACCTGCTTCTGTCACTTGTCCCTGTCTGTCCATCCATCCATTCATCCCCAAGTGCTGGCCTGTCTTCTACCGTATCCTATCTCCCAGGCAGAAGAACCAGAAGGAGGAAAGGAGACAGTGGCAGTAATGAGTAGGCCCTGGGCTGAGGGAAGGGGTGCTGCCCACTGTGTTGGACACCTGGCCCCTGGACATTCATCATTCCCTGTGTGTCTACTGTGGCATCTGCCTCATGGACAGTTTCCTGGAGTGGCTCTGGGTGGCTACATTCTATCCCAGGTGGACCTCTTGTCCCCTTTTTTTCACCCTTCCCTGCCCTAGTCCCTGTTCTCCTTCTCATCTGTCCTATTTGTCATTTCATCCCTGTTTGTCTCTCTTCTCCCTTGATACTCTGCTATTATGTGTCTGTCCTTGGTCTTTTTTTTCTCTTTTTTTTTTTTTTGGCTTTAGTAGTACTTAATCTTTTTTGGAGCCTGGGGCTTTTTGAGACTCTCCCAGTGGCCACAGATTCTGTTAAGAAAAATGCTTATTTTATGGGAGTTTACAAGCAGTTTTCAGGGCCTCATGGTCCTCCAGTTACCCATTCAGGAACCTAGAGTCAGGAGCTGTGTACAAGATAGTGGTCTGTAGGGCCTTTCCTGCTTGGTGACACAATAATCCTTTCCATTGGAAGTGTGTGAGGGCCCTGGCCCTGAGTTCAAGGCATGGTGTCCCTTGGAGAAGGCCCTATAGGGAGTACCTGCTGCTTCACACCAGTAGGTGCTTCACTGATGGCACTGCTGTGTGGTGCCCTATAGGCATGAAGTTGAGTTCCTAGTGTCTCCTCTCTCCTCACATTCCGTCTTGGGTTCTGCCTCTGTGTGGCTTTCCTTTCAGGCTGGAGCTGGCTCAGGGACCAGGGCTCCCCCGGGGCTGAAGCCTGTTTCCTCCCCACCCCAGCTGGAACTTGTTCTACTTCCCTCTCCCTCCCGTTACTTGATAGCTGGAGCCAGAGCCGGCCCCTCCCTACGCTTGGCTCCTGTGCAGGCAAGGCCATTGTAGCCTTCTTAGCTCAGCATCTTCACCCTTGGGTCAGCAGTCTTTGTTGGAGGGGAGCAGCCAAGGGTGTGACATGGCTCTGAGCCTCTCTGCTGGTCCCCAGAATAGGGAAACCATGTTAAATCCCCATCCAGTCTGTGGCAGTTTGGGGAGGGAAGGTAGAGGGAGCAGTTCTTTCCTCCTTCAGTGCCTCTTTTGCTGGTGGCTGGGGACAGGGTCCTGACTAGGATTGGGGATGAGGGAGTTGTTGGAACATTGTTTTAGCCTTAAATGATCCTTATTGCCCTGGGGAGGTGAGAACAGGGCTGGCTGGACTGGGAAGGGAGGAGAGGAGCCAGCCCAATCACTAGAGTCCCTCTTTGACTCTCCCCTCCCTAGTGAGACAGCAACTTCAGGCTTCCTTGCCGTCAAAGGCTCAAATCTGCGCTCCCTCCCCAGGCTTTGGAGTAAGACTGGGGTGCTAAGGTGGGCTACAGCAGTTATGGTGGGGCACGGATCACCAGGACTAGAGCCCAGGGGTGGGCAGTAACCCACTCCATTCCTGAGTTGGACTCCTTTCATCCAAATTTGCCTTCTCTCCCTGGTACCTGTGCTCAATTGACTTGCAGGTAGGAGAAAGTAGATTCCCACTGTAAGGGCTGCCAGAGGGGACACAAGGGAGGGTCCAGCTGGCTTGCTTTGCAAATTTAAGAGCTACCTGTCATTGTCTCAGTCACAGGTTTCTGACTGGGATGTGTGTGTATATGTGTACGTATGTAGTGGTGGTGTGGTGGTGGGCTCTTGGCACGTTGTCACCAATAGTCTTTAACTCTTCAATCTCCTGGCTGTGATTCCCCCTGCCCGTTCCTTGCCCGAGTTGGGAAGAACAACTTCTCCTGGTCTGTCTCTCCTTGTCCCTGGGTCCAGAGGATGTTTTTCACCCCCCAAGATATGTGTATGTGTTAGAAGGGGGGGTGTTTAAAGGGCAGATTCCTCTTTCTGTGCCCAGCTTTCATGTGCATGGTAGGAGAATCTGTATGGGGCAGGGCCGCGCATAAGGGGTGGGGTTCAGAGGAGTGTTCTGAGGCAGCAGATACTGCACTGGGTGCTGGGGAGGCAGGCTTGGCCCCATGGGCTTCTATGCCTCTGCTTTTCAGTCCAGTTCTAGGTAAATAGGTACCTGTGCTGATTTTACGTTCAGGGGAGTGGAGTGGACAATCAGAGAACTAAAGTTAAACCTTGACCTGAATACTGAACTAAAGGGTGGGTCGGGGGAGAATGACCCAGGCAAGTGCAAAGGCTTTGTGGTAGGGGTGAAGTGAGCCTATTGAGACTTGGAGCAGAGTGATGGAGTTGGAGACCTTGGAAGTTATGGTTGGGAATTTATATTTTCTCAGGATACAGTGGAGAACTAGAGAGAAGGGTCTCTGGCTGCTGTGTGGGGTTGATTATGGGAGAAGAGAGTGGAGCCCTGGGCCCCTTCTCTCACCCATTCTGTTGGAGAATCAGCACGATTGGATTCCTAACTGGGAAGTCCTTGCTTTTCTCTAATCAGTGACTCACTGATTCCAAGCTTTCAGTGCCATGGCCACATTCTTTCCTCGCAGGGCATGTGGTTGCTTAGGGAGTGAGTAGTGCAAAGAAGGCTCTCCCCACTGAACCTGGGGGTGTAGGATATAGGGTTTTCCTTGTGGGCCTTTCTCACTGATTATACCCTGGTGCTGCCAGAGAGAAAGTCTTTGGTACTCCACTGCTTTGTGACCATAGAATGGTGGCAGCCCTCATCACTAGGATGAACCCCAGTATTGGGAGGAGAATGAGAGATTGAATCAACCTTGCCTGCTGTGTATGGTGTGCTTGGCAAGCCTCCTATTTTGGCAGCGGACACTGATGTTTGATCGTGAATGTTTGACTTGGGTTGTCTTGGTGGGCCAGGCCCATTAGTGTGGCTGAGCATTAGTGGGGAGCAGAAGCTAGCACAGTTGTACCTGGGTGGAGGGGTCAAGACTGATGGTCCCTTAACTGAGGAAAAGCTGAAGGGTCCTTGTGCCAATCTTCCTATATTTGCTTACAAGACCTCATCTAGCCTCCGCAGTGGCTTTGGGCAGACGTTGGGTCTGGGTCCTTTTTTTTATTTTTTGAGATGGAGCCTCAAGCCATCCCCCTGGGTAGAGTGCCATGGCATCACAGCTCATAGCAACCTCCAACTCCTGGGCTCAAGCAAGTCTCCTGCCTCCGCCTCCCAAGTAGCTGGGACCACAGGCGCCCGCCACAACGCCCGGCCATTTTTTGGTTGCAGC
>CAUYQV010093342.1:0-17204 GCA_963574575.1 Galagoides demidoff | reverse complement strand
TTGAGACGGAGCCTCAAGCTATCCCCCTGGGTAGAGTGCCATGGCATCACAGCTCATAGCAACCTCCAACTCCTGGGCTCAAGCGAGTCTCCTGCCTCTGCCTCCCAAGTAGCTGGGACCACAGGTGCCAGCCACAACACCTGGCCATTTTTTGGTTGCAGCCATCATTGTTGCTTGGCGGGCCCAAGCTGGGGATTTGTACCCACCACCTCAGGTGTACGTGGCTGGTGCCTTAGCCGCTTGAGCCAGAGGCGCCGAGCCTACTTTCATTTTTCTTCATCACACTTACTTTTAAGCTTCACCATTAGAATATAAGCTCCTCAAAGGTATAAACTCCTGCCTTTTCTTTTTTTACATTAAATTCCCACAGAGAGAACAATACCTGGCACACAGTAAACACTCAATAAAATATTTGTTGAATGGATCAGTTTTAATCATTATTACACTTCTACTACTATTGATCTCACTTCTACAACATACAAACAAGTATGGGCTTTATATGAGACTGAAGTATGCCAGAAAACCAAATTACTGATTTATAATGAAAAAAAAATCAAAACAGCACAAAATATTTCACTTGATAGAAAGAACATTCCTAGAAAAGCAAGAATCTTTTTTTTTTGAGACAAAGTCTCACTTCATCACCCTCAGTAAAATGTCATGGCGTCACAGCTCACAGCAACCTCTGACTCCTGGACTTAGGCGATTCTCTTGCCTCAGCCTCCCGAGTAGCTGGGACTACAGGTACCCACCACAATGCCTGGCTATTTTTTTGTTGCAGTTTGGCTGGGGCCAGGTTTGAACTGCCACCCTCAGTATATGGAGCCAGCGCCCTACCCACTGAGCCACAGGCACCACCCCAAAAGCAAGAATCCTAATATCAAAGACTGTCTGAGTATCACTACCCGAAACAGAGGAATGGAAAGTGGATGTATACTCAGCACACTGTAAAAATATTTGCTGTATTTGCTCAGTACCCATAACTCCTGGCTCAATGCATCAGGGCTGATAGGTTCAAACCCAGCCAGGGCCTGCTAAACAACAATGACGGCAATAACAATAAGGAAATAGCCAGGCATTGTGGTGGGTGCCTGTAGTCCCAGCTGCTGGGAGATTAAGACAAGAGAATCACTTAAGCTCAAGAGACTGAGGTTGCTGTGAGCTGTGACGCCACGGTACTCTACCAAGGGTGACAAAGTAAGATTCTGCCTCAAAAAAAAAAAAAAAATTGCTACAGGGATGTTTTCATGCCAGGTAAATTCATTTTAAACAAACCAAAATACTTCTATCATCTCATCAAGACCTCTCTTGAGTAATGCTGGAAATAACCAGAGTTTCCCTGTGCTTGCTTTTTTCAATATGCGCAGATGACTCTTCTATCTTTAGATCTTATATATTTTTCAACTCCCAAACCAACACTCAATAATAAAATTTAATTCATGACCGGTCTGAGCAATGTAGGGAGACCCCATCCCAAATAAATAAAAATAAATGTGACTAGACAGTCCCAACTTCCACAGGAATAAAAACTTACACATGTATAAAGAATTTATAAATTTCTGTTGCACTTGATAAATAAAAGAGTGACCTTTCTTTTTCATTAAATAATTATTTACTGATTGACCGATGTATCCAGCACTCTGCTAGAACCTACAGAGGATAACCAATAAGAGAGAGTAAATTTACTATTAAGAAACCCATCATCTTACAGAAAAACAAAGCCTATATGTTGTATGAATTTAGAGAACAATATCACACATAACAAGTAAATTTATGGACTCAAATATACAGAAACCTACTCTTTCTAATCCTTACCTGTTGACTCTCCGGGGCCGTTTTTCTGGTTTAATATCCACATCATAGTGATACACATCTATTTTAGGAATCTGAACCTGAAAATGATTGGCTAACAGTCGAATCGGTTTTCCAACAGTGCCAAGGCCGGGACGACGAGGTGGCTGAAACAGGCTGGTTGGAGGTCCTAAAGAGATTGAAAGGCATTTGCTCTGCTGTTTGCTCATAATGATGATGACACTAAGTGCAATTATTAAGATCTGATTGTCACTGAATGCACTCTCATATAGAGTTTGAGTATCTTTTGACTTAAGTTTCTCTAGATTTCTAAATATTTTGCCATGTTGCTAAGATTTTGAATATGGGGACACCAAAATTAGCACAATCAATTCCTCTCAGACGTAGGTTACTATATAGAACCTTTTGTGAGCATATAGCTAGGTCTGCAAAATTATATGCATTAAAAAGAAAATCTTGACTCAGTGCCTGTGGCTCAAGCAGCTAAGGTGCCCAGCCACATACACCTGAGCTGGGGGGTTTGAATCCAGCCCGGGCCCACCAAACAACAATGATGGCTGCAACCAAAAAATAGCTGGGCGTTGTGGCAGGCGTCTGTGGTCCCAGCTACTTGGGAGGCTGAGGCAGGAGACTCGCTTGAGTCTAGGAGTTGGAGGTTGCTATGAGCTGTGATGTCACAGCACTCTACCCAAGGTAACAGCTTGAGGCTCGTTCTCAAAAAAAAAAAAAAAAAAAAAGACTCAGGAAAAAAAACCTCTAAGCCCAGGGGCCATCATCCCCAGAGTTGGAGATGGTTTTTAATCTCCCACAAATTAGCCTGCATCTTTATAGGTTGTACAGACAGAAGATTAAACACAGCTCTATTTATCAATTTATTTACTAATTAAGATAGTGAAACAATACCAATAGTGCTGGACCTTCTTGTCTATAATCTGATATTTTTTAGAATCTGAACAATCTGAGATCTCCTGATCATAAGGTCTAGTTTATTCAATAGACATTTACTCATTTATTTAACTATCACATGGCTAATCTATGTTATGGAATCAGGGAGAAGTCAGAGTCTGTACTCTGAAGGAACCTACCATCTAGTCCAGTGGTTTTCAATGTAGGAGAGATTTTGTTCCCTAGGAAATATGTGACAAATGTCCACAGACATTTTTGTTGTCACAACTTGAGGAATGCTACTGGCATCTGGTGGGTAGGAGCCAGGTATAGCTAAGCATTCTACAATGCACAGGACCCGCCCCCAAAACAAACTCTCAGTAGTGGTGAGGCTGAGAAACCCTGGCCTAGACAGAGTAGACTTTCTGAACTATTTCATTGACGGCTCACAAGACATTTCCCCAAAAGAAAGAATCCCATAAATTAAGGAAACCTTGCATATTCTCCACCCTCTTAACATTTCAGTGTATATTATCATTTTAAATTCTCTAAAAAGTAATGTAATAAATAAACCTGATGAACTCTTAACTCATCAACTTATTTTTGCACAGAATTTCTTCTCTCTCTCTCTCTCAACTGAACATCTATTAAATAGAAAAGGATTTTGTGGAAAACAGTCCGAGAGATAACACGCCTACAATAAAATCTTACTCCCACTGGGCATAGTAGCTCACACTCTAATCCCAGTACTCTGGGAGGCTGAGGCAGGTAGACTGCCTGAGCTCGGGAGTTTGAGCCCAGCCTGAGCCAGAGTGAGACCCGGTCTCTAAAAATAGTTAGGCGTTGTGGTGGATGCCTGTAGTCCCAGCTACTTGGGAGGCTGAGGCAAGAGAATCACTTGAGCCCAGGAGTTTGAGGTCTCTGTGAGCTATGACACCAAGCACTCTACAGAGGGCAACAAAGTGAGACTGTCTCAAAAAATAAATAACATAACATAAAATAAAATAAAATCTTACTCCCTTTTGATGTTGATTTCAATTGGACATTGGCCTAAAAAATGAGGACCTTTTCTGCTATGAATAGGTGTTGAGGGCATGGTGTCCATAGCTCAGTGCTTAGGGTACCAGCCACATGCACTGGGGCTGGTGGGTTTGAACCTGGCCCAGGCCTGCTAAACAATAATAACAACAAAAATAGCTGGGCATTGTGTTGAGCACCTGTAGTCCCAGCTACCTGGGAGGCTGAGGCAAAAGAATCACTTAAGCCCAAGAGTTTGAGGTTGCTGTGAGCTGTGACACCACAGCACTCTACCAAGGGTAGAGTGAGACTCTGTGTCAATAAATAAATAAATAAATAAAATAAATAGGTGTGGAGCAAAACGGGCTGTGGTTACAATGGAAAGTTATAGGAAGTTGTCTTATTGCAATGGCATTTCATTGAGAACAAAAACACTTCAATAAGAAGAGAAAACTTTGAAGCTATTCTAGTCCAACACCACTTAGGGAAATTAAAAAAAAAAAACTTTAATAAAATCTGTGTTGTCAGATCACCACATACTTATTCACACTTAAAAGTATTGAAAATCAGGTGTGACCTCCTTGGAAAGGCTTTCCTGATTATTTCAGCCTGGAGAATCCAACCTCTGTGTTCCAAAGACTCTCAGTATAGAAGAGCCCTTAGCACAAGCATGAGAAACTTCTCAAATTACTCTATCTCCTCCACTAGACTGCAAACCTTAGAAGAAATGGATCTCCAGTTAATGATCTTTTCAATATTTAAGTCAACAACCATGTTGAATTGAACAGTATCAACAATCCCAGATAGAAACTAAAGAGAAGCCTACTTATCCCTGATACACAAAAATTGACAATTACTTTTCAATAAAGTAAAAGCACATCATTTATGCTAAAAGTATTAGTACTGCTTAGAGTTGAGTTCTATTTCTACTATAGAAGGGGAGCCACTCTGTGTGTGATAAGACAGTGACACACAAGGTAAGAAGAGTAAATCATGTCAGAGGTGACAGGCACACTGAATGAAACCATATTTAGATAAGTAAGCCCTGCATATTCCAAGGTATGCTTAATCAATCGCTATATCATACAGTTGGAAGAAATACAGCTTTATGATAGAAATTTGGAAAGAGAAACTTGGATCAAATGACTTGCCTAGGAACACGTGACTTTGAGTTTAAATAGTAACTAGAATCCAAGTCTCCTGTCTCCCAATTCAGTGATTCCCCCTCCCCCCATTATACTCCATAATCCTGCAGCATCTATACTTCTCTGAAATACTTGATGCCCAAGGAGCAGAGGCAGAGGTATTGAAGGAAAAGGGATTGGTGGTGCTTGTGGCTCAGTGGGTAGGGCGCCAGCCCTATATACCGAGGATGGTGGGTTTGAACTAGTCCTGGCCAAACTGCAACAACAACAAAAAAAATAGCCAGGCATTGTGGCAGGTGCCTATAGTCCCAGCTACTCAGGAGGCTGAGGCAAGAGAATCACCTAAGCCCAAGAGCTGGAGGTTGCTGTGAGCTGTGATGCCATGGCACTCTACTGAGGGCAACAAAGTGAGACTCTGTCTTAAAAAATAAATAAATAAATAAATAAAAATAAAAGAAAGGGGATTAAGAAGTGGCAAACAATAAATATGGTGTGTACCTCCTTCCATCAACAAGAAAGAGTTAGAAAGTGCTTGCTTCTTTTAATAAGCTTATTAGATTATTTAAAAACCATATCCTAAAATTTTTCATTCCAAAGCAGGCTTCTTTTTCCCTTTTTTCTTTTCTCTATTTCTTTCTTTTTCTTAAACAATAGACATTTATTTCTCACAGTTTTGGAGGCCAGGGGGAAAAGCCAAGAAGACAAGCTTGAATTTAGCAAACTGTCTACTTAATGAAGCAATAAATCATAGTGGCTAAGGCTCTGGAACCAAATTACTGGGTTTCAATTCTGACTCTACCTTGCCCTAATTGGATGACATTGGGCTAGTTTCTTGGCCTGTCTCAGTTTCCTCATCTATACAACAGGGAAAATAATAGCAGCATCTATCTCATAAGGACTCCATAAGATGGTACACACAGAAGGTTTTATTTTTGCTTTCAATTTCTGCTGGCTTTCACTTTATTCTTAGTTTGAAGTTTTTTTGTTTTTGTTTGTTTTTTACTTCTTCCTCCCACAATGATTCTCTTGCCCCCCATGTAGCTGGGATCACAATGACCCTCTGTTTTTTGTTTGTTTGTTTGTTTTGTTTTGTTTTGTTTTTTGTAGAGAGGAGGTCTCACTCTGCCTCATGCTGGTCTTCTGCTAGTCTCCAACTCGGCTGAGCTCAGGCAATCTACCCGTCTTGGCCTCCTACAGTGCTGGGACAACAGGCGTGAGCCACCACACCGGGCCACACAGAAGGTTTTAAATAGTTTAATGTAGTGCCTTGCAATAATAAATGCCCAATAAATCAATAAAACGTGAACTATTAGGATTACACTTGAAGTGTTATAGCAAGTGCTCAAAGGTCCCTGGTTTTGTTGTTTATTTTGCTTCATTTTTCTTTATTTATTTTGAAACCAGAGTAGTCTTTCTAAATGATTTCATTGATGGTTCACAAGATACTCCACTAAAAAGAAAGGATTTCGTAAGTTAAGGAAACCTCGAATATTCTCTCAAAGAATATTCTCTTAATATTCTTAAAATTTCCAGTGAATGTTATCATTTCAAATTCTCTAAAAAGTAATGTAATAAATAAACCTGTTTAACCCATCATTTCCTCTGGGTATGTCACCCTGGGTAGAGTGCAGTGGCATCATCATAGCTCACATCAACCTCAAACTCCTAGGCTCAGAGATCCTCTTGCCTCAGCATCTCAAGTAGTTGGGACTATAGGTACATGCTATGATGCCTGGAAAATTTTTCTATTTTTAGTAGAGGGAAGGTCTCACTCTTGCTTAGGCTGGTCTCAAACTCCTGAGCTCAAGCAATCCTCCTACCTTGACCTCCCATGAGTGCTGGGATTACAGGCATGAGCCACTGTACCAAGCCAGTCCCTGGGTTTTTTATTAGAGGCCACCTAATAAAAAGGTCACCTCAAATTTGGTGACAAAGTCTGAAAATTACTTCTCTGAAAGGGGAACCAATATGACTTAACACAAAATGGATGAGGTTACCCTTATGAAAATGAGGGCATTAGATTAGAAACCAAACTTTGGTCTTCATTTCACCACTCAGCCTTGAGACCTTGATGAAGTTAGTTAGGCTCTCTGAACCTCACTTTTCTCATTTTTCAAAAAAGGACAGATATCTATCTACCTCCCGGAGGATCAAATGAACTAATAATTACAAAAGCACTTTCTAAACTATAAAGTACTACAAAAATAAAAGTTATAATCAATATAACTAAAATAAGTGGTAACCTGATTAATTCTCAATACTGTCAGAAGCAAGAGTAGAAGGCATCAGTGCTTGGTCAAGTGAGGGACGCAGAAAGCACTAGATGGAGATGTGCTCTAACAGAGAAGCAGAAACGATTCTCTAGGTTCTAAAACAGCCTGGATGAAATATCCCACAAGACTGCCAACTCCCTTTGCTCTGATGCTATGCTTAGCAAGCAGCTTTTTTTGTTATTAATTGGGTTTCCAAGGTACCATGACACCAGGAAAGAAGTTTACTAGAGAGCAAACAGGAAAATATTCCACTCAATAGAAAAGATGTATGCAACATTTCTGCTTAATCATTAGTCTTATAACTGTGGTTAGTAAGAATTACTTTTCTGCAATCTGAATAATCCTGGGTGAACTGATAAATCCTCCAAACCTGCAAAAGTTAAAATCAAGCCAAGAAAAAGAAAAAAAAACGAGTCCCTGAGCAACTCCTAACATTACCAAGTTGAACCGGTCCATGAAATTCAACTTGTGCACACAGTTACATAGTTTCTTTTGATATCCTCTCATAAATGCAACAGTTGTTTCAATTTTGGGTACTCACCGGAGGAGGAAAGAAACATTTGTTGAGCCTCTGTAATACTCTAGTTTCAACAAGATTTCTCACATACATTGTCTCATTCATTCTCATAACAATCTTACAGCACATAATTATAATTACCCTCAATTTATAGATGAGAAAAGGAAAGTTCAAAGGAATTAAGTAATTTGCCCAGGGTCATACAACTGTTGAATTACTCGATTGGATTGGAACAAAAGTCTGCTACATTCCTAAAGACCTGACCATGCCATTAGCCAGGGGATATAGTTCAAGTAAACTAACACAATACACAGTGTTAGATCAAATAATACTAATGTGACAAACCAATTTATTTTTAAAAGGCATATAAAATTTGACGATGAGGGCATTTAAAAATACTTTAAGCAGCAAAGTAAGGTGGAGTTTAATTACCCAGCCATGCAAACAAGTTCTAAAGTGAACGAACCACAGTTTCCGAACTCAAATGGTAAACCTAATTTTCTATGAACTAAAAGCATGAAATAATCTACAACTAAGTCCACTATGTAGATAAGGTAATAAGGTTTGAATATTAAAGTTAATTCCACCACAGCCCCTAAACCCTGCCCTACTTAGCCAAGGCATTAGAAACCTGTTGGGGTTCGAGGTGGGAGCCCCAGGCTCCAAGACTCAGGCTTTTATTGCTGCCTGGAATGCTTCCTCTGGTCTGGATAGACAGAGGGAGATAACCAGAGGCCATCCATATCTACAGCAAATTAGTTTCCAAAGCACTTTCTCCTTCATTTGATCCTCACAACCGCTCATAACCCAGTTAGAAGAGAACTCAGGGCAGTAAAGCCTGTGCTGGATGGACTGACTGGTAACTTATGTCACTCGAAGGCTAGCCCAGACCACTCTGGGACCGCACACAGACTGACAGAGACACAGGACCATGTTCTTCAAGACTTTGGGGCCTTCTACAAGGGTGGGCATTTTGTCCCTTGGCCTTCAGGGGACGTGAGAGGTGTTTTTGAAGAAGTTCTTCTTCCTTATCTGAGGTCTCAGTGCCAGTGCAAAGAAAACCAGGGGTGCGGCCCCAAACCCAGACTAGTGCTGGTAGTAGGTTAGGGGGACCTTCCCCGGCCGGGCCGGGCTTCCCCACTCACTGGACACAGATCGACCCCCTGCTGAGGCCCCAACTACCCCCGCCGCGACTCCAGATCACGGATCACCTCCCCGAGGTTGGGTCCAGCTCGCCTCCACCCGCGGGCGCGGGTCACCTTCCCGGGCCTCCCTCCCTCAGTCCTCGAGGTTCGGCCCCCGGCTCCAGGCCGGGGCGCGGTCACCGCCCCCCAGGGCCCGGGCCGGCTCCCTCCGCCGGGGGCAGTGGGCACAGTCCCCTCTCTCGAGGCCCGGCGGCCCGAGCCTGGGTACGCGCGGGCCGGCGGGGGCGACGGGGCAGCGACAGTCCGGACCCCGCCCGCCCGCCCGCCCGCCCGTCGCGGGCCCCAGGTCTGGCCCCGGCCCGAGCGCGCTCCTCACCGGGTCCCAGCGCCTCCATGGCGGCGGCGGGGGCCGCCTCGCCCCGGTCCCCGGCGCCGCCCGCTCCGGGCCCCGCCGCCGCCGCCGCCGCCGCCGCCGCCGCGTAACGCTTGATCTCCGGAATATTGGCGCTGGGGGGGCGCCGCGGAGACGCGGGCGCTGGGCTGGGGGCGGCGGCGGCGCCCGGCCCGGGGACAGTGACCCGGCTCCCGCGGCTCTTCCGGCCTCAGCGACAACAAAAACAATCCCCGCCGCCGCCGCCGCCGCCGCCGCCAGCGGGAGCGGGAGCGGGAGGCAGCGCGCGCGCCCGCCGGCGGGAGGGGGCGCGGGGGCGCGCGGCCGGGGGTCCCGGCGGGCGGAGGGGCGTGCGCGGCCCCGGCGCGGGGTCCACCGAGCCCGGCGGGGGTGGGCGGGGGTGGGGGGCGGTGGACACGGGCACGCGCCCGAGGGGGCAGTGACCAGAGGACGTGACGGGCACGCGCCCGCTGGTCCGCTCTGCTCCGTCTGCCGGAGGCGGCCATCCGGGGGCAAATGGCTCTGGGGGGGGGCTGCATGCGATCCCCCCAGGGCGTCCAGATAGCAGTTACCCGCAAAAGGGCTGTGTTCCAGTCCCAGCTGATCCACAGACTCAGTTCTCGACTTCTATCGCGGAGAGTGTCCTGAGATTCACACCAGGTACCTCTCCTCCCTCCTCCTACTCCAGATTGCTTCTTTCATCTTGTCTTTTCCTGGGACAGAGAACACCAGGGTCACCTTATTCACAACAATCCTCCTTCATCCAGCACTACACACCCAATTGCCCTTCCTTCCCTGTGCAGCCGGAAAGCACCACGGGAATGGACCCTGATGAATGATGCATTCTCTCTCTGGTCCCATGACAAGCACTTCTGGTCAGCAAATCACCAGTCGCTTCTGAAAAGAAAAGTCTTGCTTTCTTGGATACCTGCACCTTAGCAGCCAAGAGCCAAGGCCACAGCACTGGCTCCAAGGCAGCGTGGGCAGCTCAGCAGGGCCAGCATCCTTATGCCTTTCAGTTAGGACTTCAGAGTTGGAGTACATAAGACAACAGGCCAAGAAGCAGTTTCTAGTTGGCAGAATGAGGGAGCCCTCTGTCAACCTGTTAAAAAGGTACAATGTGGTGTTCAAGGGTCAACTGTACTTTATTCTTTTGGCCGAAAATTTACAGGTGAGGTGTTACATCACCTGGGCGTATATCTCCTAAGAATCAGGACATTGTCCTATGTAACTCTTTTCACACCTAAGAAAATTAGCATAATAAACACACATTTCTTTAAACGCTGTTTACTTTGTTTTAAACTTTTTTTTTTACAGAGTGTCACTATGTCACCCTTGATAGAGTGCAATTCACATTACAGCTCACAGCAACCTCCAACTCTTGGGCTTAAGTGATTCTCTTGCCTCAGCCTCCCAGTAGCTGGGACTACAGGTGCCCACCACAACGCCCGGCTATTTTTCTGTTGCAGTTGTCATTGTTGCTCAGCTGGCTGGGGCTGGGTTTGAGCCTGCCAGCCTCGGTGTATGTGGCTGGTGCCGTAACCACTGTGCTATAGGTACTGAGCCAATGCTGTTTACTTTTTAACTGCTGGTATGGATTACTCTTCTTGGTTCTTTGTTAAAACACTTGGGTGGCTGCAGAGACCTATCATGAGCTAAAACAGGTATTTCCTACAAATGTTGAACACTCCAAAACTTGCCCTAGGAGCAGAGGGACCTTCCCTGAATATGGAATGATCAGGGTTTGCTCTTTGATAAATGAAAGATGTCAACTTTCTCCCTAATACTTTGAAATAGTTACCTTTGAGAAATTTTTAAAAACCAAAACAACCCAGAAAACCTACATTGTGTGTGTGTTCTATTAGTTTGCTAGGGCTATCGTAGCAAAATACTATAGACTGGGTGGGTTAAGCAACAGAAATTTATTTTCTGGTGTTCTGGAGGCTGGAAGTCAGAGATCAAGGTGTTGGCAGGACTGGCTCCTTCTGAGGCCTCTCTCCTTCACTAGTAGATGGCTGTCTTCTCTCCATGTCTTCATGTATTCTTCCCTTTATACATGTCCATGTCCAAATTTCTCTTCTTATAAGGAAACCAGTCATATTGGTTTCACCCTAATTTCATTTTAACATAATTACCTCTTAAAAGACCCTTTCTCCAAATACACTCACATTCTGTGGTACTGGAGTTAGGACTTCAACATAGAATTGAATTGCTAGGTACACAATTTAGCCCTTAGTATGTGTAGTGCAATATTCATTTGAGCATTTGCCATGTGCAAACATACAGCTGGGTAATTATTATATATAATGATAAAAAATGTTAAGGTCAGCCAGGTGTGGTGGCTCATGCCTATAATCCTAGCACTCTAGGAGGCCGAGGCAGGTGGATTGCTTGAGCTCACGAGTTTGAGACCATCCTGAGCAAGAGTGAGACCCTGTCTCTACCAAAAATAGAAAAACTGAGTCAAGGGGCAGCGCCTGTGGCTCAGTGGGTAGGGCGCTAGCCCCATATACCGAAGGTGGCGGGTTCAAATGTGGCCCCGGCCAAACTGCAACAAAAAATAGCCAGTCTTTGTGATGGGTGCCTATAGTCCCAGCTACTCAGGAGGCTGAGGCAAGAGAATTGCCCATGCCCAGGAATTGGAGGTTGCTGTGAGCTGTGATGCCACAGCACTCTACCAAGGGCGACAAAGTGAGACTCTGTCTCTAAAAAAAAAAAAAAAAAGAAAGAAAGAAAGAGAAGAAAAACTGAAGCAAGAGGATTGCTTGAGCCCAGAGTTGGAGGTTGCTGTGAGCTATGATGATGCCATGGCACTCTACTCAGGGTGACAGCTTGAGAAAAAAAAAAGTTAGGATCACACGCTGACCAGGCACTGTTTTATGGGTTTCATATGTCATTTAATTTTCACAACCATCTGTAAGGTAGATATTGTTAAGAAAGGGCCAGGCATGGTGGCTCACACCTGTAACCTTAGCACTTTTGAAGGACAAGACTGTGAGATTGTTTAAGGCCAGTGAGTTTGAGATCAGCGTAGGTAATATAGCCGGACCCCATCTCCAAAAACTAAAAATAAAACCCCAAAACATAGCTGGGTGTGGTGGTGCACACCGATAGTCCCAGATACTCAGGAGGCTGAAGAAGGAGGATCACTTGAGTTCGGGAGTTAGAGGGTGCCGTTAGCTATGAGTGTGCCACTACACTTTAGCCTGGACCACAGAGCAAGACTCTGTCTATAAATAAATAAAGTATTTGTACTGTTGAAGAAACGGAAGCTTGGGGTGAGCTTAATTAGCCTCTGCATTAAATGATGCTGCAGTGAAGCATGGAAAAATTGGAGAGCTAAATCCTACATTTAGGCCAGGCGCAATGGCTCATGCCTATAATCCTAGCACTCTGGGAGGCTGAGGCTGGTGGATTGATTGAGCTCAAGAGTTCAAGATCAGCCTGAGCAAAAGCAAGACCCTGTCTCTAAAAATAGCTGGGCATTCTGGTGCACAGCTGTAGTCCCAGATACTCAGGAGACTAAGGCAAGAGGATTGCTTGAGTCCAAGAGTTTGCACTGCTGTGAGGTATGATACCATGGCATCTATCAGAGGTGACAAAGTAAAAGACTGTCTCAAAAAAAAAAAGAAAGAAAGAAAGAAAAAATTTACATTTACATTCTAGCTGATTCCATCCCTGAGTGACTATGAAATAAGAACTTTTTTTTTTTGAATTTTTTGGGCAGGGCTGGGTTTGAACCTGCCACCTCCGAGTATGGGGCTGGCGCCCTACTCCTTTGAGAGTAGGTGCCACAGGTGCCACCCTGGAATAAGGACTTTTAATCTACCAACTAGATTCTAGTCTACTGATACCATGTTCCATATTCTTTCCATATCACCATGCTGCCTCTCTGTTAAACCAGATATTAACTCGGAAGCAATAATGGGGGACAGGAAGATCAAAGGTGAGAAAGAATTCATTAAATGAACAGACTGGTATACAGCTAAGAAAAAAAAACCAACTAGAGGTTAAGTATGGAATTAAACCTAGTAGTCACCTCCTTCTTTTCCACTCCAGGTTAAGCTCCTCCCACAATTTAAACAATACTAGCAGCTCAAATAGCCTGGTCTGTGTCTGATTTTCCCAACTTCACTTCCTAACAAATTTTCTGTTTCTCTTTGGTGCATTGAGCAAAGACCACAGCTTGTTCCCTGGGCTAGAAATAGTGTTACCACTGGCCTCAGAAACCAGAATATGAAATGTGTTCGCCCCACAGTTCCACTGGGGACTTCAGTACCTCACACCCTCAAAAGTCTCAGCCCTGTTATTATTGATTACTCTATCATCTGCATTCTCATTCTAAAACAAACTCCTAGTCAGGCACCCATTGCACCTTTGCCCAAAAACCCTTCCCACTGAGTCCTCCAGGACCAAAGTTCTGTAGTCAATAAACTCCCCCAAACCTTGGCCTGTTCAGTAAACCCTCCCTCTACTTCCTTCTGTGGCTAAGAAGGAGGCATGCCTTAGAATACCACTTCCCTTTCAGCCCTCTATAGTGGTGACTGCTCATCCTCTCACACCCCACACCCTTCCAGGACAGGATAGGGGATGGGAAGAAAAGTGGTGATATATTTGTCTTCAGTGCCCCAAACCTTGACTCCATTTTTTTTTTTTGAGACTCACTGTGCTGCCCTCAGTGGAGTGCTGTCACATCACAGCTCACAGCAACCTTAAACTCTTGCCTCAGTCTCCCAAGTAGCTGGGACTATAGACAATCATCACAACGCCCGTCTATTTTTAGAGACAGGGTCTCACTCTTGCTCAGGCTGGTCTCCAACCCATGAGCTCAGGAATCCACCCTCCTCGACCTCCCAGAGTGCTAGGATTACGGGTGTGAGCCACCATGCCCACTATGCCTGGCCCAAGCCTGACTTGTTTGTTTGTTTACTATTTATCTATTTAGTTAGACATAATTTCACTGTGTTGCCCTCAGTAGAGTGTGTGACATCCCAGCTCACAGCAACCTCAAACTGTGGCCTCAGCCTCCCTAGTAGCTGGGACTACAGACATTTATCACAACGTCTGGCTATTTTTAGAGATGGGGTCTTGCTCTGGCCCAGGCAGTCCACCCGCCTGGGCCTCCCAGAGTGCTAAGACTGTGGCATGTTAGCCACAGCACCTGGCCAGACTCCTCACTTTCTTATTAAAACCACTTGCCAGGGGTGGCACCTGTGGCTCAAGGAGTAGGGCACCAGCCCCCTATGCTGGAGGTGGTGGGTTCAAACCCAGCCCCAGCCAAAAAAAAACTGCAAAGAAAAAAAAAAACAAAACACTTGCCATCTGACCAAACCACCACAGAGCCTCCCTTGGTGTTGTAATTAACTTAACTCCTGATGTTTATGTCTCAGTCCAGGCCTGGCTCCCCTGATACTGTCAGTCCTGGAGGGCAAGGCTCAGGCCTTGTTCAGGTGTTCAGGTTTGTGTCTCTGTTGCCTACCAACCTACCCGGCATCAAATGCCTTTTGGGGGAAATTTATGAAATGAATGAATGAGCAAGTGGATGTATAAATGGCAGAATCTAGAAGTGGTCCAGTGGGGAGGATGCTGGGTAAAATGCCAGCTTCTCTAGAGCACTGACTTCTGAATCACATGATCCTGGGTTCAAATCCCGCTTCCACAATGCATGAGCTACAAGTACTTCAGGCATATTCCATCACCTACTACTCAGGGATTTCTTTTGTGACAATCTCACTATATCGTCCTCAGTACAGTGCTGTGACATTACATCTCACAGCAACCTCAAACTCCTGGGCTTAAGTCCAACCACTGTAAGTGGCGCCTGTGGCTCAGTGGGTAGGGTGCCAGCCCCATATAGGACGGTGGTGGGTTCAAACCCGGCCCCAGCCAAACTGCAACAAAAAAATAGCTGCGCCTTGTGGTGGGCTCCTGTAGTCCCAGCTACTCGGGAGGCTGAGGCAAGAGAATCACCTAAGCCCAAGAGTAGGAGGTTGTTGTGCGCTGTGATGCCACAGCACTCTACTGAAAGGGACAAAGTGAAACTCCGTCTCTACAAAAAAAAAAAAAATCCAACCGCTGTGTTACAGGCGCCAAGCCTGCTTTCCTCCCTTGAACTGAACTGAGATTATGAGCTCACTGTCCATCAAGGGTCAGCAAGATATGGGCAGGAGAGCAGAGAAACATCTTGTGGCTTTTACCTTGAGGAACAGTGGGGAGGAACTAGTAACTATTGGGCACTTACCAGACACAGAGCATGCACATATGTGACTTAATTTCCTCCTCAAGACATTCCTGAGTGGGTGGTGCCATAGCTCAGTGGGTAGGCCACATACAACCCAGGCTGGCAGGTTCGAACCCAGCCCAGGGCAACTAAACAACAATGACACAGCTGAACTCCACGAGCTCATTAAAGGCCACCATCACCTGGTATCTAAATGGAATTTCTGCCCACCTGCATCTACACCATTGGCAGCCTCGCTCTTTTGTGTTTTTTATTGAGGGATACAATTTACACACCGTAAAAGTTACCATTTTAAAGTGTACAGTTCATTGGTTTTTAGTGTATTCACAAAATGCAGCTATCAAATTCCAGAACATTTCATCACCCCAAAAAGAAACCTGTACCCATTAGCACTTACTCTCCCCTCCCTTCTCCACCCCATCCCCAGCAATCACTACTCTACCTTCTGTGTTTATGGACTTACCCATTTTACACTCTTGATATAAGTGGAATTATACAATATGTAGCTCAGGCGTCCTCAAACTACAGGCTGTGGGCCACATGCGGCCCGCCAAGGACATTTATCCAGCCTGCCGGGTGTTTTTGCTGCTGCTGCCAGTCCTGCTTAGCAGCCGACTTGTCCCGGGACCCGCAATCTGGCCCACAACTGTCTGAGGGACAGTGAACTGGCCCCTGTTTAAAAAGTTTGTGGACTTTAAAAAACAAAAGTTTGAGGACCCCTGAGTATCAGTTTTCTTTCACTCACATGATGTTTTCAAGGTTTATCTCAAGTGTAGCATGAATCAGTACTTCATTGCTTTTTTTTTTTTTTTTGGCAGTTTTTGGCAGGGGCCAGTTGGAACCCACCACCTCCTGTATGTGGGACTGGCGCCCTACTCCTTTGAGCCACTGGCACTGCCCCCCCCTTTTTTGAGACCGGGTCTCACTATGTTGCTCTTGGTAGAGTGCCTTAGTTCCACAGATCACAGCAACCTCAAACTTTGGACTCAAATGATCCTCTTGCCTCAGCCTCCCCAGCAGCTAGGACTACAGGCACTCACCACAATGCCCAGCTATTTTTTTAGGGACAAGTTCTCACTCTGATTCAGGCTGGTCTCAAACTCCTGAGCTCAGGTGATCCACCACTTTAGCCTCCAAAAGTGCTAGGATTACAGGCGTGAGCCACTGTACCCAGCTTGGGCAATTTTTGTAGGTGGCAACTCTACATTTAACTTTGGAAGAACTGCCAAACTGCTTTCCTCAGTGGCTATAGTGTTTTTTTAAATTTCAATTAATGTAAGGCCAGGTGTGGTGGCTCATGCCTATAATCCTAGCACTCTGGGAGGCCGAGGTGGGTGAGTTGCTTGTGCTCAAGAATTTGAGACCAGCCTGAGCAGGAGTGAAACCTTGTCTCTAAAAATAGCTGAGAATTGTATCTGGTGCCTGTAGTCCCAGCTCCTTGGGAGACTGAGGCAAGAGGATGGCTTAAGCTCAAGAGTTTGAGGTTGCTGTGAGCTATGATGCCACAGCACTTTACCGAGGGCAACAAAGTAAGACTCTATCTTAAAAAAAAAAATTCAGATTAATGTGAGGGTACAATTAGGCTGTATCATTTTACATTTCCGCCAGCAATGTATGAGGGTTCTAATTTCTCCACATTCTTTTTTTTTTTTTTTTTTTTTGAGATGGAGCCTCAAGCTATCCCCCTGGGTAGAGTGCCATGGCATCACAGCTCATAGCAACCTCCAACTCCTGGGCTCAAGCGAGTCTCCTGCCTCCGCCTCCCAAGTAGCTGGGAC
>CAUYQV010093340.1:0-14895 GCA_963574575.1 Galagoides demidoff | reverse complement strand
AAAAAATGATAAAAATAAGAAAATAAATAAAATTAAACTCCCAAGAAAAAACAAAGGATCAATAAAATAAAACAGTAGGTTTTTGAAAAGAAAAACAACATTGACACCCTTTTATCCAGACTAATTAAGAATAAAAGAGAAAAAAGAAAAAGAGGAAAGACCCAAATAAATATAATTAGAGACAAGAAAAGAGACATGAGAGCTGTTACTGCAGAAATCCTAAGGATCATTAGAGACCACTATGAGTAACTATGGAAAACCTAGAATAAATTGACAAATTACTAGACACCCACCAAAACTGAACCAGGAAGAAATAGAAAACATGAATAAACCAATAACCAGTGATGAGATAAAGGTAGTAAGGCAAAGTCTTCCATCAACAAAAAGCTTGGGACCTGATGGCTTCACTGCTGAATTCCTTTTTTTTTTTTTTTGAGAAAAGTCTCATTATATCACCCTGGAAGAGCACTGTGGCCTCAGCCTAGCTCACAGCAATCTGGAACTCTTGGGCTCAAGCAATCTTCCTTCCTCAGCTTCTCAAGTAGCTGGGACTACAGATGCCTTCCATAACATCTGGATAATTTTCCTATTTTTAGTAGAGATAAGGTCTCAGTTTGCTCAGGCTGGTCTCGAACTCCTGACCTCAAGTGATCCTCTGGTCTGGGCCTCCCAGAGTGGTAGGATTACAAGTGTGAGCCAATTTGCCTAATTTTGTATTTTTTGTATTTTTGAAGTTATCCATATGCTATGGACTTGTGTAAAATATATATATGAATTCCTGGAATACTAGTAATATTGAAAATGGAAACAGAGACATACAGAGTAAAAGCCTCAATTTTTCAAATGTTTGGGTTCAATCTGTTAAAAATGACTGCCAAGTTGTTATGGAAGTTTCTAAATGTTTCCCATCACTGATAGATAGCAAGCAGTTCACCGAAAAGTATCAGCCTATTATGCTTTAAGTAGTACTGATTTATAGCACTGTTTTTAAGCTTTTCTAACATTTTGCATCGATTCTCATCAATGGGAATCCAGCAATCTCTCTAATTATGGAAAGAGGCATGCCATTTGGAAGCTTAGAGGTACAACTTTTTTATTCATCTCCATAAGTATAGGTGTGATTGCCCATTGAAAAGAGCCTTGCAGATCACTACAGACTATTGCTTATTTGTGACATATATTTTACTCTCACAAAATCTGACCTCCGTGGAACGAATGTTGCCTTCTTTCTGAATTTTTAACTATATCATTTAGCAAATCTGAAGGTTGGGAAAGTCAAAGGTGGTAGGAATGATCTTCTGACTATTGACCAGAACTTTAGAGTAGAAATATTATAATCAGACTTAATATATAATTTTTTTTCTGTAAGTAATTTTGTAAGTTCATGCATGTATGACAATTCACTTCAGTGTGCCCCATGTTAAAACCCTTTTATAGAATCATCTTCATCTCAAAGTTGTGTCACAGTTTCAGTTTTTACTAATGAGTAGCACCACTGTGTGAAAAGCCAGGTGGCCACTGTCTATCAATCTCTACCCCACCAATCCACCCTTCATCAGAGAACAATATCCAGATAACCCCAGAATGTTGGAAATGAACCATTATTTCTGACAACAGACATATAGACTGAGGTTTTCCTGTCTTTATATTTATTATTACTTAACCTTTTGTCAGTCCTGTTCCTTTCAATATAGCAGAGGGTAAAATATGAGTGCCAAAGATACAAAATTATTTCTAGCACTAGGCAAGTTCCCAAGGAAGTGGGTTTGGATATTTAAATGACTAATTAAGGACAATCTTTGATAGAGAAACACTGAAATTGAATGATTTCAATAGACTTTATTATACACAGCAATAAAATAATACCTCTCAGTTTTGATTATTTTTCCTCATATGCCATATTTGATATGCAAAGCTATATACTGCTACAACAAACCATCTATCCTAAAATGATGCTTAATACTTTAGAAATACCAATATACATCGTTTCACACATTTTAGGCATACTTTCAGCCTTTGATTTATTAGACTGACATTTTAACTTTAAAAAATAAATCTCTTTTATTTATATATTGAAATGGATTTGGTGGTACAAGTATTTTTTGTTACATGGATGAATTGTATAATGATGATATCAGGGGTTTCAGTGTTCCTATCCATCTCCCGAATAATGTACTTGTATTCTAGGTAATATTTTATCTGTTAATTACCTAGTTAATTTTATTTATTTTTTTATGTTCCTAATATTTTTATCTTTTAAAATAATTTTCATTTCAAAATATTAAAAGATACAAATGTTCTTGTTACATGGATGAATTGTATAATGTTAAAATCCAGGCTTGTAGTGTATCCATCACCAGATAGGAATAGGTAATTTTCTACCTCTCACCACCTCCCATTCTTAGTTTCTGATTTTCATTACATCACTTTATGACCATGTACTCCCATCATTTAGAAATTTAAAACCCCTATAAGTGAGAACATGTGGTATTTGTCTTTCTATTTCCAAGGTACTTCATTTGGGACAATGGTCTCCAGTTCTATCCAAGTTTCTGCAAAAGACATTATTTAATTCCTTTTTATGGTTGAGAAGCAGTCCATGGTGTGTGTATGTGTACATACATATCTGTACATATATATGTTTTTTAGTCCACTCATTAGTTGATGGAGACTTGGGTTGATTTCATATCTTTGCTATTGTGAATTATGCTATGAAAGACATCCAGAAGCAGAAGCCTTTTTGATGTAATGACTTCTTTTACTTTGGGTCAATACCCAACAGTATGAGTGCTAGATCAAATAATAGGTATACTTTTACTTCTTTGAGGAATCTCCATACTGTTTTCCCAAGAGATTGTTCTAATTTCCATTCCCGCCAAAAGTGTACAAGCATTCCTTTTCACCACATCTGCATCAACAGTTTTTGACTTTTTTATAAAGGCCATCCTGAGAGGGTAAGGCAGTATCTTATTGTGGTTTCAATTTGAATTTTCCTAATGATTAGTGATGTTTAGCATTTTTTCATATGTTTGTTGGCAATTTGTGTATCTTCTCTTGAAAAAAATATGTTTCTGATTTTTTCCCCCATGTTTTGAAATTTTTACTAATTTTTTTGAGTTCTTTGTAGATTCTGGATATTAATCCTTTATCAGATGTATAGTTTGTGAAAGTTTTCTCCCATTCTGTAGGTCTATTTACTCTGTTGATGGTTTCCTTTGCTGTGCATAAACTTTTAAATTAAGTACCATTTATTTATTTTTTTGTTGTTGCTATATGTGTGTAGGTGGTCTTATTCATAAATTCTTTTCCTGGCTCAATTTTCAGAAGAGTTTCTCCCATATGTTTTCTTCTAGAACTTTGATGATTTCAGCGCAGTTTTAAACCTATAGTTTTAAAGTTCTAAAGTTTGACTTTCTCTCATTACCCAACATTTAGAGATAGTTCAGTGTTTGATGAAAGCAGAATGTCAATTTCACCAAAGGTCTACTTCCCTGTATTGGATCATATGTATTAGTTCACATAATCTGAAAAGAGTACATATCTCATGCATGTCATAAACCTTTTATGGCACACATTATTCTCCCATGGAGAATCATTCTACACACAATACATACAGTCCAGCAAGGACATCAATGCATAGAATGAACAGCATTGGATAGGAAGGACTGGCCATGTGATTGAAGCTGTAGCAGCCAGAAGTCTATGTGGTAAGTTTCATTTTCATAAGGGCTTACACATTTTCTATGGTTCATGTCATCCTCTACTCCTAATCCCTTTGTTTGTAGCTGCATTAAGAGGAAATCATAAAGAGGTGAATGCCAAATTTAAATTACTCACAGGAAAACAATAAAGTGCTTTAATACTTTTCCCAGTTTGTGAAGAAAGGGTTTGGTTAAGATTAGCAGCACTATTTTTTATATGAGAAGAATTTCTGCAAAGGCCTTCATAGCACATGGATGTAAATCTGGAAAGAAAAGGAAATACAAAGTAATGGCATATGTTTGTGTCATGGGCCTTCTTCCAGGAGAAATGGAGAATCATGATGAGAGAATGGACAGTAACAGGGGTAGTCCCCAGCCATGTTTTCATGGCTTAGGTCTTGCAATCAGGGGAGGTAGTTGGTATTCCTACATACCAATGAAATGTTGGGTGCACTCCACTTGATACCAAGAGTTAAACTTTTCGTTAAGTATGGGAAGTGGGACAGTAGTTGATTTTCTTCTAAAGGAGGCACAGGGCACGTGCAGAACACCAGTGAGAAGCTACAGACATGTCACTGATGGTGCGTCTGCCTCAACAGAATTTCATGACAGTGGACAGAAAAGACTAAATTGGCCAACTTGTCCCACAGAAAACTCTAGGATTGCTTTTCAATTGTCTGTCATTTTATTCCACTCCCCACAGAGAACTAAAGGGATACTGGAAATTAGACTTGCAGAAGAGAATAGAGTATGTTTTGGAGGGGGCATCTGTGGGGTATTGGTACCATGGAGGGTAATGATGTGATAATTCTATTTCATTTCATTTCATTTATTTTTTCTAAAGGAGATGGGCTTTCACTCTGCTGCCCAGGATGGAGTACAGTAGCATAATCATAGTCCACTGTAGGCTTGAACTCCTAGGGTCAACCAATCCTTCTGCCTTGGCCTTCTGAGTTCTGAGACCACCAGTGTGCTTCACCATGTCTGTCTAATGTCATGACAGTTCTAATGTAAGAAAGGTGCTTCTGGTCCATTTTCCTCCTATGAGCAATTATTGTTCGAAGGAGGGATTGTGCGAGATATCAAAGATGTTTGATGGAGTATGAGATCCTACATTTTGTTGCACGAAATGAGTCCAAGAGTTTGCCCATGCATGGTTAAATGGGCTATAGGGGTAGTTTGGAACTCCAAGGAATGTTTGCAGTATCATAGCTTCATGAGAAGAAATTATTGACTTTTTATCACTGGATATTGGGGAATCTAGTATATTGACATTTGCTAGGATTTCAAGAAGCTGGATACTATGGATGATTGGCAAGAGATAAGTCTAGCAGGCAACTGTGGAGTTCAGAACTGAAAGCAAATATCATATCCCTGACTGAAAATGGATTTGATGGACTAATGGCCATGTAAATTAAGATCTTGCTTACTGTGAACATTTTTCTTTTGTATACTACCATTAATCTCTAAGTGAAGCAAGCAATCTGCAACCACAGAAAATAAGCTTGAACAAGGCTGCATTAGACAAACCTGAAAATATTCCTAAGGATGCAGGAGTTCCTGTATGATCTTTGTTGATATCTCAGACTATAAATGGCTTGGGGAAAAAGGATGTTAAAGATCTGAAACGCTTTGGAATGTTTCCATCCCCCTGAGTACATACCAATATAAAGATCCCTTCTTCTGAGAAGCTCTTATCTTCCAAATACTTTCCTAAATGCCTTCTTCACATCCTTATTCCTTAGGCTATAAATGAAAGGGTTCATCATGGATGTTATGACTGAGTAGAACACTGAGATAACCTTGTCCCCTTCATTCATTTTCTTTGAATTAGGCTGCATGTAGGTAAATATTGTTGACCCATAGAAGAAGAAAACAACAATAAAATGGGAACCGCAGGTAGAGAAAACCTTGAGCCTTCCTTTCCCTGACTGTATCTGAATCACAGTGGAGATAATATGCCAGTAGGAAAAAAGGATCAGAGAGACAGGACCTAGAAGGATGACCACACCCATTGCAAAGATGGCCATTTCTGTGCCGTAGGTATCTGCTGAAGCCAGCTTCAAGAGAGCAGGAGGCTCACAAAAATAATGATTAATTATATTCTGTCCATGGTATGGAAGACAGAAAGTGAATGTGGTATCTACTAAGGACACAAATGCTCCACTGGCCCATGACCCTATGACTAGTTGAACACAAACCCTCTGGGACATGAGAGTGGAATAGTGCAGGGGTTTGCAGACAGCCACATAGCGGTCATAGGACATTGCTGCTAGAAGTGAACTCTCTGTGCCACCCATTATTAGGAAAGAAACCATCTGAATCAAGCACGCCATGAAAGAAATGGTGTTTCTCATGACCAGTGAATGGAATAGCAACTGAGGAACAATAGTTGTAGAGAAGCAAAGATCAGTAAATGACAGATTTTTAAGTAAGAAGTACATTGGTGTGTGAAGTTGAGAGTCAAAATGAATGAGTAGTATGATGAGCAGATTCCCGAACACAGTCAGCAAGTAAATGATGAGAAATATCACAAAAAGCAGTATCTGGGTCTGCTGATCTGAAGAAAGGCCCAGCAAGATAAATTCAGTCACATAGGTTCGGTTTTCTTTTCCCATTGATGTTTACTCCTATCTACAGATTGGCATAAATAGAGCAATTAAATGTTGAATGATGGAACACCAAATATAGAACATGAATGTCTCATCAGAAGAACAAATGTATTTGATTTTAAAAGTTTTTGTAAATATCTAAGACACTTGATTTTATAATTTTCCCACCCCTACATTCCCACTGAAGTAGGATATGCTTTCTTGGTGATCCTTGCTGGCAGAGTGCTATTAACCATGGAGACATTGTTCGACAATTACTTGGAAAATGTCAAAAAGTCTTCATGGAGCATTCCATGTTATTTGTCTGAGGAAAAAGTATATAAATATATGGATTTGAGAAAATGTGTATAATTCTCCCTTTAGTAGAAAGCTAGAGTTTTCTTTTATTTTCTAAGTTACTTATCACACAGATTTTAGCTTTACTTTCATCACGTATCAGAGGCCAATAGTCAATTTTTGTATTTTGTTTCCTATGGATTCTCTATTATTCTTTCAAGCAAGAAAGGAAATTTTAAGGCTTAACTTTCAATCATGTTGTAATCTATAGTCCTTTTCTTTCCCTAAATTCTTTGTAGGACACAGAAACAAGCCTTGAGGGTGATAGCAGTGCTAAAAAGTAAGGCATAAAAGGACTTCATTGTCATTTATCCAAGAAAGTGAAGAAGGAGCCAGACAGGCAGCACCACACACTGTGGTAGGTAAGGCCCTTCATGGATACCAAATGCAGCCATAACACCTGTCTGCATAGTTGCAAGGTCTAATCAGGCATAACAGTGTTTGATCTCATTCATGCTGCAGTTTGATTTAGATTATCCAATCAGTTAAATGAGTGCATCAGTAGGCAGTCAGGCATGGGTCTTTTCTCTGAAGCCAGCTTGGAAACATTATTCAAAGTCTATACTTTGCTGTATATCAACAATAAACAAGGAATAAGATGACTGGATCAAATCTAACAGGGTAAATAGATCAGAAAGAGTTAGGGACTGTAGGAGAGTTATGGACAAATATCTGGGACTCACGTATGGAGTCTGATAACTCTAGGAAGGATTGAATTAGTAGGCATAGAACTACCTCTTATGATAGTGTTTTTCAACCTTTTTTTTTATCTCACTGCACACTTGAACCTAAAGTTAAACTTCTGTGGCACACTTAAATTATGTTGATCAAAAAAAAAAAGTAAAAACAAGAATATACTTACTGTGCTTTGAACTTCTGTGAAAAATAATTTAATTAATGATCTTTAAATTTTTTCCTGGCATACCTAAGATCCTCTCATGGTACACTGGGTTGAACATCACTGCCTTAGAATGAAAGAAATGTCAGAGCAGAAATTCAGTCCTCATGGCAAGATCATCTTTTTTTCTCTCCTTTTCATTTCCTTTCTAACTAATCAAAAGCAAGCTGAAGTAGGCAGGATCATCTTTTGGTAGGGAAAGTCAGACTGCAAATGTGTAAGTTTGTTTCCACACATTGCTGGTCCAGCTAGGTGATCTGTCCTGTGACAAGGAGAAACACAAGGTATGATTACTACTCATGTAGAAGAGAGAGGATCATTGGGAGTTGTTCTTCCAGTAGACCCAAGAATAGTTAAATTTGTAATTCTTGTCTTTCTCATTCTCACCCCCAGAGAGAGTGTTAACACCTCCAAAGACTATAATACTGGTGCTTATAGTGCACACACTCAACATTAATACTCACAGAACTGTGGTCCTTTCACACACACCAGATAATGGGGGGCCAATCTGTTTTGCAACTTAGGTAGTGCCCTGTGTATCACCCAGAAGAGATCATAAGAAAAGTAAAAGGAAAGAGAACACCAAGGGTGAAAAGAATGAATGATCAGAAGACAAGGAGATTCTGTAGCTGAGATGGGATAGCTAGCTCAAGTGACAATGATACTTTCAGGTTCTTGAGACTCTCAGGACCTAAAATGAACACCTCACAAACAGTCCAACAGTAAAAATTGTAAGGCTGAGAATTTTACAGAAGAGTAAAAGAAAAATATCCTCTCCCCAATAGACTACAGACTAGACAAATAAAGAATTTGGTTTCTCCTTGGACAGGTTTTGCTCCCCTCAGGATCTTCCAACCTATTCACTCCAGTTTCTTCCTTTTTACCTGGAGGTCTAGGATGAGTTTGCTCCTCAGGTAGAGAACTAGAGGTAAGGGCACCTCAGACTACATACAGTAGAGATCCAGATATCTAAGCTACAGATTTTAAATTTGGAGTTAAATATTGAGTCTCAGTGATTTTCAACCATCTCTCCTGACAGCCGAGCCCAAACTCACTTTTGCAGCAAATTTCATTTTAAACTTTTGCTGTATTTTTGGCTGAAGTAAACAATTATTTTTCAAGCACCAACCCTGAATGGAATCTTTTTTCTGTGAGGAACTTTTAAATATTGAAGTCCTAAGAGATGATACAAATAAGCTATTCTCTAGGGTTCTCCTTGGGAAAATCTCACTTTATTGCCTATTCACACAATGAGATACCTTGGGATTTTTCAGTAATCATACATTGAATTCTATGATTCTCTTCTAATTTTCATTCTTTAATTAAACAAAGAAAAAAATTTATATCCTCTGAGTCTCAAAATACCCAAGAAGCCACCCATACCTGTCCCTTTTCTCTGCATGGCATTCAAGTCAAGATTGTAAAGTGTGTGTTGACAGTCATGTTTGTATCATTTCCTTGATACATGTAATATTTATATATGAACTATACACACACAAACATGAACAGATCCAATGTGCTGTTATGTAGGGTCATACACTACTTTACTTTTTACCACAGTATATGAGCATTTCCTTTTTAATGAATGCATCCTTGCCAGTATTTGTTATTTTTGTGTTTTTTATAATAGGCATTTTAACTGGGATGTGATGATGTCCCATTGTGGTTTGACTTGCATTTCTCAGATGATTGTGTTATGAACACAATGGTTGTTTTATGGTATATGAGACATGTTGAGCATTTTTTTCATATGCCTGTTGGCCAATTGTATGTCTCCTTTGCGAAATGTCTATTTAGGTCTTTCTCTCATTTTAAAATTATTAGATTATTAGATAATTATCAGATTATTTGTTTTTTTACTATTGAGTTGTTCTTGTCCTTATATATTCTGGATATTAATCTCTTATTAGATGAATACTTATAGTTTGTAGATGTTTTCTCCCGTTCTTTAGGTTGCTTCTACATTTTGTTCATTGCTTCCTTTACTGTGCTGAAGTTTTTGAACTTTGTGTTAATCTCATTTATATATATATATACATATTTTAAAGTTTATTTTTAATTATTATGGATACATAATGATTGTATATATTTATGGGATACATGTGATGTTTTAATACAGGTGCATAGTGGGTAATGATCATATCAGGGTAATTGGGATATCCATCACTTTGAGCATTTATGATTTCTTTGTGTGAGGAATATTCCATTTGCCCATTTTTGCTTCTGTTGCCTATCCTGAGGTCTTACCCAAAGTTTTTGCCCAGACCAAGGTCTTAAAATTGTTCCTCAATGTTTTCTTTCAGTACTTTCATAGTTTCATGTCTTACATGTAAGTCTTTAATCCATTTTGAGTTGATTTTTTATATTATGAAAGATGAGGATCTACTTTTATTCTTCTGCATATGGATATCCAGTATTTTTATCACCATTAATTGAAGACACTATTTTGTTCTTTGGAAGCTTTGTTGAAAATGAGTTGGTTGCTAATAGCTATATTGCTGGATACTCTATTCTATTCCACTGCTCTGCATGACGTTTTTTTTAATGCCAGTGCTTGGTAATAAAAAACAAGTTATGGTTACTATAACTCTGTAGTATAATTTAAAATCAGGGAGCATAATATTGTGTTCCCATTCCTGTCAAAACTGTTCTTTTTACCTGAGATCTTTGTAGTTCCATATGAATTTTAGGATTCTTTTTCTATTTCTTAGAATAAAGTCATTGGCAGGCTCAGCGCCCATAGCACAGTGATTACAGTGCCGGTCACATGTACCAAGAGTGGTGGTTTTGATCCTGGCCCAGGTCAGCTAAACAATAATGACAACTGCAACAAAAAAATAGCTAGGCATTCTGGTGGGCACCTGTAGTCACAGCTACTTGGGAAGCTGAGGCAAGAGAATCGCTGAAGTCCAAGAGTTTGGGGTTGCTGTGAGCTGTGATGCCATATCACTCTACTGAGAATGACATAGTCAAACTCTGTCTCAAAAAGAAAAAAAATTCATTGGCATTTTAATAGGTATTGCATTGAATCTGTATATGGCTTTGAGTAGTATAGACATTTTAATAATTTAACTTTTCCAAACATAAGCATGAATATCTTTTCATTCTTTTGTGTTTTCCTCATTTTCTTTTGTAAGTGTTTTATAGTTTTCTTATATGGAGCTTCCACTTCTGTGGTTAAATCTACTTGTTGATATTTGTTGATATTCTATTTTGTTTTTTATAGTTATTGTAAATGTGATTGATTTTTTGTTTCTTTTTCAGACTGATCACTTTTAGCAGATAGAAATGCTACTGGCATTTATATGTTGACTTTAAACCCTGCAACTTTACTAAATTTCTTTACCAGGTCTAAGAGAGTGTTTCTTTTTCCTTTTGGGGGGTGGTAGGGAGTTTTTATGTTTGTCTGAATATAGGGTCATTTCTTTTGCGAAAAAAGATAACTTGACTTCTTTCGTTTCACTTTGAGTACGTTTATTTCTTTCTCTTGCCTAATTGCTCTTGCTAGTACTTCTAGTACTATGTAGAATGGCAGTGGTGAAACTGGGCATCTTCATCTTACTTTAAATCTTAGTAGAAAGAACTTTAATTTGCCCCTGTTTGGTATAATATTAGCTGTGGGATCTTCACAAATGACCTTTTATAGTGTTAAAACATATTTCTTCTGTACTCAATTTATTGATGGGTTTTCTTATAAAGAGATTTTGAATTTCATCAAATGCTTTTCCAGCATCTATTGAAATGACTATATTTTCCCCTTAATTCTTTTGATGCGATGTATCACATTCGATGATTCATGATGTGCATCCCTATGATAATTCTCACTTGATTATGGTGAATGATTTGTTTAATGTGTTGCTGAATTCTATTGGCTAGTATTTTGATGAGGAATTTTTCATTTGTATTTATCAGGGATATTAGTTGTAGTTTTCTTTTTGTGTGTGTGTCTTTATCTGGTTTCAGCAAAAGTAATGCCAGCCTTGTAGAGTAAACTTGGAAATATTTCTTCTCTTTAATTTTTTTAGATTAGTTTGAATAAAACTGGTATTAATTCTTGTTTAAAGGTTTGGAGGAATTCACCAGTAAAAACAACAATTCCTGGGATTTTGTTAAATGGGAAACTACTACTGCTGTAATCTCATTATTTTTTCTTGGTTTATTGTCATTTTCTATTTCCTCATGTTTAATAAGATATATGTATCCAGGATTTTTTTTTTTTTGAGACAGAGTTTCACTTTGTCACTCAAGTAGAGTGTCATGGCATCATAGCTCACAGCAACCTCAAACTCTTGGGCTCAAGTGATTCTCTTGCCTTCACCTCCCGAGTAGCTGTGACTACAGGCACCCTCCACAATTCTCAGCTATTTTTAGAGACAGAGTCTCGCTGTAGCTCAGAGCTGGTCTTGAATATGTGAGCTCAGGCAATCCACCTGCCTTGGCCTCCTAGAGTGCTTGGATTACAGGTGTGAGCAACCATGCCAGCCTCAGGATTTTTTTTTTTATCCTGAGAGTAAAATAGTGATGATCATTGACAGAAGATTGAGAATTAAAAAGATAAGTGAAAATATGTGTGTGTGCAGGGAGTGGTGGAGGAAGATGGCAGACTAGGGACATTTCCTTCCTACCTGCTTATGGTCAGATAAGGGAAAGTGGAATTCAGCCTCCTCTGAAAAAGGGAATCTACACAGAAACATAACTCTGGTGTTACAGAGAAGCAGCAGGAGACTTTAGGAGCTAACAAGGAGGACTGGAGCTGAGGAAAATTGATGGGAAAGTGGGTGCTTGGTACAGGCAGAGGCTGGCCATGCTGGGCTCTTCCACAGAGGTCTGGGGATAGGAATTATTTTGTTTTTGGACCAGGCTGCTCACTAGATCAGCAAGTAGACTCAAACAGTGTCCTGTGGCAAGGGTTGAACACTGGGAGGATGGGGCACATTGGCTGGGCTATTGGTGGGGCACAATCGTGGTGGGAAGGCTACCTGTGTAGGAGGACAAGTCCATGGGTTGTTGGTGCATGGCTGGATCTGGTTGACCTGCTGAACCATGCTTGGGGTGAGCTGAGCAATCTTGCAACTCCTGGGACGACTGCTTCGTTGTCAGGGGACACTGTTTGATGGCCCTCCTGGAAATTATGGTGAGAGTTTTGGCACCCCAAACCCAGTAGGACTGAATGCTGATGAAGCAAACAAGCATGAATGAGGGCAAAGAAGTCAGTAAGAAAAGATTCAGCTTGAGTGGTGCCTGTGGCTCAGTGAGTAGGGTGCCAACCCCATATACCGGAGGTGGCAGGTTCAAACCCGGCCCCAGCCAAAAACTGGAGAAAATAAATAAATAAATAAAATAAAATTTAAAAAAAAAAGAAAAGATTCAGCCTTTTGTCTAATTGACAACTAGAGCGTGGTTTGCATACCTTAACATAAACAGTAAATGCAGAGTGTGTTCTCCATCTCCTAATGCCATATCACAACCTGGTGTCCAGGCAATATAGTGTGATACACACACACACACATATATTGCTTCTTTTTCAATTTTTTTCTTAGCTTTCTTATTTCTCTCTTTTCTCTCTTGTTGTTGTTCTTTGTTGTTTAGTTTTATATTTGCTTGTATTTTTAGTTTTTCATTGTTACTTTAAATAGCAAGAATTGCTTCACTTTTGTTACAGTTTTCCACCCCCTTTTGTTCTTTCTTTCTTATTTCTCTCTTTGGTAGAGACTTTTCTACTTTTCTTATTTTTCCTACATAAATTTCCCATACAACAGCTAAGATATCCCCCCTTTTTTTTCTTTATCTCACACAATTGTATTTTTAATTTTTTTTTTACATTTTTTTTAAATTTTTTCTCTCTTCTTTGAGGATTGGGGTGTGATGGCATTTGTCTGGCTCAAGAATCCAGAAGCTCATGGTCTTGGGTGACATTGAAACTTTGGCCTTCAGAAAAAAGACATTGATAGGTTCCCACTGCAACATACTGCTAATTTCTTTCTGTATTTGGCAGAGGTGGGGTCTTGCTTTTGCCCAGTCTGATAGAGAGCTCCTGAATTCCAAGAACCCACACAGCCTTCCAAAGTCCCAAAGCAGTGGGTCTGGTTAAAGCATCCTGACAAACATCAACATTTCTCCTGTCATTCTCCTTCACTCCTACTGTCCTATTTCTTGCCTTTTATTCAATTCTTTTCTTCTACCCACCCACCCACCCCCTTTTAAAAATCTTTTTCTTCTTTTTCTTTGTCCTCACTCTTTACCCTTCTCTTCCTTTTGACCTTATAGCAAAAGTCCACTTCAACACCTAAACTCTAAAACAAAGTAATTTAAAGCAAAGGAGGTAGTAAGAAGGAAAAATTAGGGGAATAAAATGAACAGAAGAAAACACACATGAGAAGTAACCAACAGAAAAATTCTAGTAGCATGAAAAACTTAATAGAGCAACCCCCTCCTACAACCAGGGATCGTGAGGTAGCTACCACAAATAATTCTATCTATAAAGAATTAATGGAAATGACAGAAAGGAAATTTAAAATGTAGATGGCAAAAATAATAAAAGTAATTGACGAGAAAGTGGAAAAACAGAACCAAAAAATGGATAAAAGATATGAAGAATAGAGAATGGATATGGTAAAGCTAAAAGACTGATAGGACTCAATCAAATAACTTAAAGATGCAGTAGAACAGTGGTTCTCAACCTTCCTAATGCTACAACCCTTTAATACAGTTTTTGTGGGTCCCGACCCACAGGTTGAGAACCACTGCAGTACAAAGCATCGATAACAGATTAGACCATGGAGAAGAAAGAATATCAGAGCTAGAGGATAAATCTCTTGAGCTAATACAGGCAACTAGAGAGGAAGAAAAAGCGAGAGATAAAGCAGAATATTTGCTCAGAGAATTATAGAACTTCACAAAGTGTTCAAACATATGAATCATAGGTATTCATGAAGGGGAAGAACATTCCATAGGAATGGAAGTCCTACTGGAGGATATCATAAATAAAAACTTCCCAGCTATCACTAAAGATTCTGAAATACTCCTTTAAGAGGGATATCAAAGACTAGGTCATCTCAATACAAATGGAGCAGCTCCAAGAAATATTGTAATGAACCTGTCCAAAGTGAAGATGAAAGAAAAGATTCTGAAGGTAGCCAGGAATAAGCACCAATTGACTTACAGGGACCAATCCATCAGGGTTTCAGCAGAGTTCTCACCTGAAACCTTTCCCAGCCAATAGAGAATGGTCACCTAACTTTAACCTTCTTTAAAAAAACAATTTTCAGCTCAGAAGTCTATATCTTGCTAAACTAAGCTTCAAAATTGATGGAGAAATCAAATATTTTTACTGATATGCAAACAGTGA